>JAYESA010001581.1:0-41356 GCA_036927795.1 Iris macrosiphon
AAATAAAAATAAAAAAGACAAACATTACATGCTCTAAATGGAGCACAAATAAGGGTGCATATACTGGCAAAGAAAAAGTAGTCCAAATTTCCAAGGCAGGTGTAACTTGTGATGTTATAAGAAAAATGACGTAGAAAAAGTTAAATAATTGTAAGTCAATTTAAGTTGTCAGTAATCAGAGATAATGATGCCGAACAGAAACATCTTAGTAGCCACAGGAAAGAAAGGTAAAAACAAATTTTCAAACAGGAACAGCCTAATGGTAAAATAGGAATTTATAGAACAACAATACAAGGATCATGAATCAAGCTTTACAAAAACTAAGTGTACAACATAATTTCCTAATTGAACAAATAATTATCGAGAGTATACGAGAAGAGAGAGAATCATTACTTGTATGTGAGCAGAGGATGGAAGGCATTTCATGTATGGTGAGCTGAGGACCTAACACAATATCAGAAAGTCGTGTCAAAATATATTAGGTACAGCACCTGTGTATCTATGAGACTATAATGAATACCTGAACTTGGTCATGCAAAAACCTGATATAACTCAGAGCTTCATGAAGCACAGAAGCAGTATCTGACTGCATTAATCACACATTCAATATAAATAAAAACAAACCAAATCCAATCCAATCCAATTAATTTGTTGCATTAAAATTGATCAGTTATTGGTATATTCACCTTGCCAAAGGGAGAAACCAACTGTTGCAGTTCTATGATTTTATCGCCTAACTTGTCCTTCCTCACCTATAAATCAAACATACTTTTATTTTGCATGAACGAATGAAATCACAAAAAATCGTGATACCAAGAATATGATGGAAAGAGGGGGACCGACCTTAATTGTGTTCATAGAAGGAGAGCTCTCTTTCTTCTTCTTCTTAGACTTGGTAGGTGAAGTGTTTGCTCTGTTCCCTTCACTTGCATGGCCTTCATGATTTCTCTCAGTTTTCTGCATGATGATCAGAAAGTTTGTAACAAATAATATATGAATAAATAAAGTGGGGTATTTTCTGCACAATAAAATATCTCTTCTACCGTGTACAAAGAAAATATTTTTTTCCAAAAATTTTGGTCAAAGAAATTAACCGTTAGTTGGAAACGATTTTTATAAAAAATGAAAGATATTATACATTATGATAATTGTGTAAAATTCATCTTAAATATGAATAAATAAAGTGGAAATACAACTCAAATTTTCTCATAATATATTCCATATATCATCAAAAAATGTAACTAGTTACAAGAGATGAGCATACTCTTGAAGCCTTCGAGTTGCTGTTGGTGGTGGTGGAAGAAGAAAGGGGTGAGTTGAGTGGTGAAGAGGAAGAAGAATCATTGTGTTGCTCATAATTAACCCTGTGATCACCAAAATATAGTATCTGGGTTGTCCTAGATTTAGAAGGATGAGAAGAGTACGAAGTTTGTGGATATATTAAACATGATCTCCCTTCCTCTCCTTCCAACCCCAAGGGGGACTCTCTTGAATCCACCAGCTCCATGACTCACCCTTTTTTTTTTTCTTCTTCTTCCACACACACTATTCAATCATCAATAACTACACACTTAAAAAAACAGAAAGAAGCACCAAGTCAATCATTATCTGCTATTTTTGTCTCACTCTACGAAGTCTCTGTAGTCTCCAACAACCAATCAGTTCCAAATAGTACAGGACTGTCTGGCCGAACATTCAACTCAAGTACTACTACATGGGGCTGATAGAGATTTGGGTAAGAGAAAGCACAGATAGGTCACTTATCTTTGTGTATGTAGGATTGTGATATGTTTGTTACAAACATATGGATACGGAAGACTTTTGTGGAGATGGACACTGTTCAAAAAATTTCGTAGGAAACTCCTAATCCGCAAAATAGAACATATCAAAAAAAAAAAAAAAACCTTAAAACTTATCTTTGTGGGGCCCTTCCGATTTTTCTTTTTCTTTTATGACTTGTTTCGAAAAAGATTTTATACTTCTGGGATCTACATTCAATTTCATTTTATGGAAAAGGATTTTAACATTTTTATATTCATATTTGGTTATGTTGGAAATATGTAGTTGAAAAAATTTAATTTTTTCATTCCCATGTGTTGTTCACACAGAAATAAAAATCTTAATTTATTTAGTTTTTCACAAATATTATTTCTTTAATTCCATGATACTATTATTATCTAAGTTTAGTTAGTGTCATTGAGGATATTAGTGTCCAAAAAAAAATTATAATTAATGCGCCAACCAATATTTTTAGGAAAGCAAAAATATTCCTAACGAGGAACTTGGGTTTTACTTTTCTACATATATGAAAATCTGAAGTCCCTATATTTTCTTTCAATTTCTAATCATAATTACTAAACATCGATAAGAAATCCAAAAGTCATTTTCAGGTCTCTAAAATTTGAACCAAACTAGTGTTTTGCACTGAGAGCAGCCATGTATTACTGAAATCTATGTTGTACTGATACAGAAAATGGTATCTGTATCTGTATCTGTATAATTATCCGTTCAACGAAAGGTACTACTAGTATCTATTTGAAAAATATTTCTGTATTTCACCAGCAGTACCTTCTTAAGCTAGTGTTTCCCTACGTGCCTACTCTTTGTTCTTATGTGTAGTTCTCGAAGGGCATCTTCAACAAGGTCTGCGTCCACGAGGCAAAGTTTTGGCTCTATCTAATGTCGGCAAATTACAAATATATTGTGCAAGAAACAACCTCCAAACTATTTTTCATTTTCAGTTGTAAACTCTAGTTTTGTGTCCATCTTTAGTGGGTGACAGTCATGTAATGTCGCTATATTCTTCTCTGGCTTAGTCATTGGCTTCATCTATTCTACTATATAATGAGGAAAGTAGGCTTTACCGTGAAAGTTTTATTTTCAAAAATACCCTTCATTATATTTACTAATTAAAAATAATACCTACAATAAATCTATTCTACTATATAATGTGGAAAGTAGGATTTACCGTGAAAGTTTTATTTCCAAAAATACCCTTCATTATATTTACTAATTAAAAATAATACCTACAATAAATTCCAATAACAACCATTTAAGGGATGCATTAATATATTATAGAAATAAAAGAGTTCATGCTACTTGCTAAGTTTTCTAAGCTATTACCAAGGAATTACAATAGTTGGACGCTTAACCTATATAATTAAAAGCAACAAAGTTAAACAACTCATCAAAATCATCCACTCCAAGATACGTACAAAGCACGTGCATATATACTAGTTTATGTTAAGATATAATGATTAGACTCAAGGGAGGAACCAAATATTCTAACTCAGCCCCTGATTAAATGTAGGATTAAGATTGGATTTAAGTATATCTTTACTTTTCCTATTTGGATCAATACATATTACTTCTACTATACCGATATAAAAATTTGTTCTCCATATATATATATATATATATATATATATATATATATATATATATATATATATATATATATATATATATATGTGTGTGTGTGTGTGTGTGTGTCTGTCTATGTATTTGTATTTATGTGTATGTGTTTATAATTTTATAATTTTTTATATTATTGATTAATAAAATTAATATTGTTGATTTGTATGGTTTGAGAGTTTAGAATTTTTAAATCTTAGTGTCGTTAGCCGATCCACGACCGTGGATCCAAAGATCAGTTGCTCCTACCGATTCCATCCAACAAAAACTGAAGGCAGGCAGGCAGACCACTTCATCTAACAAAAACAACCCGTCAGTTGCAAGTTTTGCTAATGGGCTATTTGGATGATTTTAGCTTCTCAAAAAGTGTGAAAGTTGTTAGAATGGGTGAAATTTTTAACCTATGTAGAGAATATTTTGAAGTGCGACGAAGGGCATCTGTGTGTCAGAGAAGTTCGAAAAGATGACGATGGCCATTCAAGAAGTCGGAGAAGTTCGGGAGCAGCAAACAAGGGAATGGAGGGACTGCTGGAATCAGCCTACCGAGTTCGGATCAAACTCAGTTTTCCAGACCAAGTTCGGGCCGAACTCGGTCTGGATGTTCCAGAAGCTCCAGAGAGCTGTTGTTTCGTTTACTCGCAAATTACCGACTCGGACTGAATTCTGTCCGAATTCGGTCGGCGGACTGAACGAAAATTTTGAGGTATTTTATATATATATATATCTAAACTTTCGACTTTTTATCAGGACACATCATTTCTTATTCGGGACTATCCCTAAATAGTTGATTTTATTTACAAGTTTACCAACATAAAAACTTACTCAAGACTAGTCCATATTTTGCTTATTTTCTCTTCCAAATTTCAAATATGTTAGTGTTCAATTTTCATGCATAGATTTCATCTTCTATGAACTAAAATATGGTCTATGATTCATTTGGAGAGGGACGTCTGAAGTTTCGAACCCATTCTAAGGTTTTTGAAATTCGAAAATTCGTGCTCAGTCGCGACGGGGACGATGTTTTGTCAAAAAAATTGACAGTCCTGTATAAAGTTAGGACTATTAAAAATTATGACAATCCTAATTTAAAGCTACTGAATTTAAGGACTGTCAAAAAATTTGACAGTCCTAACAATAGTCAGAACTGTCAACATTTTTGACAGTCCTCTATAATACAGAAAAAAGTGTAACATGGGATTGAAAAATTCAAGTATCATATCTCCAACAATTGTTAGAACGGTCAAAAATTTTGCCAGTCCTAAACATCCTAAAAAAATCAGAAATTTTCAAATGAAGCGAATAAATTTAGTGTATTAATGCATCAGGAGAGAAGTTTGCTGCAATTGCAAATGAAAAGACAAAATGTCAATAATATTGTCGGGTTACGAGGGTAAGAAGTGGAACGTCAAAAAAATTGTCGGATTATTGTCGAGTGAAGGAGCCACCCGACAATAATATTGACGGGTTGTGGCTCCATGAGCAACCCGACAATAATATTGACGAGTTTTCCGCGGGTGGGATTTAAGTGGGGCCCACGGGATACGGCCATATTATTTGGTGTGGGATTTATTGAGCCCACGAGGAGGAGAAAAATAATTCCTAAATACAGTAAATTTCTTCCATTCATTTGAATTTTTTTGTATATTTAAACCAACTAAATGATATTATCTAAAATTTTATCTACTTTAAATTCCTAAATAATTTAAACTATTTTAATAATTAAAAGCAACTAAATGATATTATCTAAATATATACCCAAAATTTTAAATATATATCTATAACAAATTTTTAATTAAAATTATATTTAAACTATTTTAATATAATTTAAATTTTTATCTAATTATTTAGTTATATTAGGAAAAAAAAATTAGGTGCATTGCACGTGAATATCACTAGTTTTAATAGAAACCCTTTGTTAATTTAAATTTGACAAATATAATTATTGTATCAAATATTATTTTTTAAAAGAATTAACAAATAGGTAATACCACATATATTATCATTCAAAATATAATTTTCTAAAAATATATTTGAAATTTACTATGGATAATTTGGATAATAATATATTTACAATTATAAATTATATTTAAACTAATTGCTGGATATTATCTAATTAAACACATATTCAAAATTTTGAAAAAATTATTTACTAGAAATCATAAATGAAATATATTAATTTATAAACTATATATTATTTGTTAATTTAAATTTTATATACAAATATATAAGTATTTTTATTTAACTATTTCAAATTAAATAATTTTTGTGCATAGATAATACCAAACTATCTTTTAGCGATATAAAAAAAATTATAATATTGATAATAACTATTAAGTAATAGATTTTATTACCATCTATATTATTATAGATAATAACAAATTAACTAATAAATTAAACTAAACTAAAGAAAGAAATTAAATTAAAAGATTAAATTAAACCAAATTAAATCTCCACGGAAGAAGGAGCCACAAGGAATATTTTTTTCCTCACCGCGAGCTCAGTAAATTCCACGCCAAATAATATGACCGTATCCCGCAGGCCCCACCTAAATCCAACGTCATCCCCACGGACAACTCGTCAATATTATTGTCGGGTTGCTCATGGAGCCACAACCCGTCAATATTATTGTCGGGTTGCTTCTTCACCCGACAAATTTTTTGACGTTCCACTTCTCACCCTCATAACCCGACAATATTATTGACGTTTTGTCCCTTCATTTGTAATTGCAACAAATTTATTCCCTGATGCACAAATACAGTAAATTTCTACCCTTCATTTGAAAATTTCTAAAAGAAAAATGATTCCCTTGGTGCAACCGTAAAAAAATAGCGTATGTCGTAGAGTATGCTTCGAGTGACCATACTATTTGCTCAAAATTTAGTTTTTATCAAAAAATAGGTCGATTTGTATGATCTCGACGATAGTAACACATTCGTGTAGAAAAAAAAAATCCAAATCTGAGGTCAGACGCATATGCTACAAATAAAAGTATGAAATTTAAAACTTTGAAGGATTATAACTTTCGACTGGGAGATTGAAACAAGACCCAACTGGTACCAAAACGAGCGTATCGAAAAGTAGTATGAGATAAACTGTTTCACCGTTTGGCAAACTTTTCGTAACTTCAGAATCACAAAATAATGATGTTTTGATTTTCAAATTTGACTTTGATTATTTTTCTTTTCTAGTATTTTATTGTTAACAAGTAAAAATTGGTATCTCTGGACCTTCATACGTTATAATATAATACACCAGTGTGAAGAATACTAAAACAATTTTAAAAAAATCAAAAATCCAAAGACAGTAAAAGTTAAAAATTACAATATACTAGGACTGTCAAATTTTTTGACAGTCCAAGTGAAAACTTACTATAAATCAGGACTGTCATTTTTGACAGTCCTACCAACAGTTAGGATTGTAAAAATATTTGACAGTCCTAATATACAACAAGTTTTTATTAGGACTGTCATAAAATTTGACAGTTCTTGAAGTATTCGGTACTGTAAAAAGTTTTTACAGTCCTAAATTTTTATAGGACTCTAAAAATTATCTACAGTCCTTCGTATTTCAACCTGCGACTGTGCCATCTTCGAATCCTTAAATAGTTTCGAAAGTTCAAAAATCCGTCTAAAGCTAATATAAAATCTATTTTATGTTACTATATAATGATTTTTTGGACATTTAGAATAATTATGAAGACAATTTATCAAAATAAAATTAAAATTATAAATTCTAAAATTATAGATAGATAATATGGAGAAACAAAATTGAAAAAATAATTTGTGGAGAGATTGGGAAGAAGATTATGGTTTTGGAGGAGACGGAGGAGGTGTAGAAGGGAGAGCTTTAGGCAGTGTTTGGATAGGATTTAAAGCGCTCTGAGTTTAAAAGTAAAACGTTGAATGAACAATGTTTGGTTACAAGCAATTTAAAAGTCATTCTAGAAAATAATGTTCCAAAACCCTCTTTTAAACTCAGTTACTCAGTTTTCCGAAAGTAAATAAAAGTTGCTTTCTGAATGAATTTTTTTTTTCGGAGAGCGCCCACCCCCCCCACCCCCCAAAACTCACTCTCTCTCTCTCTCTCTCTCTCTCTCTCCTCATTTTTTGAATGGAATTTTTTCCTGGAGAGCGGCTCCCTCCTCCATACGCAGTGGCAGGGGCGGCTCCTCCATAAGCTGAGCTCGACGACCTCTCCGGAGTTGAGCTAGAGGTCGACGGTCTAGCCCGTGGTCGATGCCATGGTCGAGGACCCTAACCCTAGCCCCTTCGTCGGAGCTGAGCTCGAGGTCAACGCCTTGGTCGACAGTCAAGGACGGTCGCCGACGTGCCATGGGGCTTGACGAGGTCAGTCGAGGACGGTGGCTTGACGAGGATTCGACTGTGAGCCGGCGGTCAACTCATTTTCTTTAACCGACAAAATCCCCACCGCCTCGAGCTCGACCCGCCACCGCCTGGAGCTCGTCCCAAAGTCGACAGACCACATCAAGATCCCCACCGCCTCGAGCTCGTCCGATTAGGTTCGGTCTCGTGGTCGGGGATCTCGGCCTCGTCTTCGTCGGCGTTGTAGGTTCTCCTCGAGCTCGGTCTCGTCGTCGTCGTCGGGGAGCTGCATCTCAAGGTTAGGGTTTTTCTCGAGCAGATTCTCGTCGTCATCGTCACTTCGACCCGAACACGAACGGCGGTGGCGGAGGAGGAGCTCGGACCGAGCGGTGGCTGTCTAGACAGAGGATATAAAAAAAAATTACCAAACAAAATCTCATAAAAAAAAATTCAGTACATTATATTCAGATAAAAGTAATCAAACGCAAATTCAAAATCTCTATACTACGAAAATAATTTTATAACTTACTTTCTGGAAAAAAAAAATTCAGAATAAAATTTCAGAAAGACTATCTAAACGGACCCTTAGATTTTTGTATGGAGTATGAAAGTTAGGATGAAAGAGTTTAGGAGAGTTTGTGGGTGTTTAGGAGATGTGGGGAGCCCTAGTAGTAAAATGGCCGGTCCCAATAAAAGTTTTTCTAGACTGGACTAGTTTCAATTCTCACTAGTCCCAAGTAACTTTTGATGTCCCCCGATAAAAAGTTCTAACTTCACAGTAGACATTGCAATCTTACCGCCAAGTCGTGAACCTTCAAAGTTTCGTTGAAGTAGACCTCGGCTACTTGGAGTCCGAGATCCATAAAGTTTCTATTCCAGTTAGATTAATTATGTGCGCTTTGGAGATACAGTGCCGCGCAAAACCAAGTTGTCTTAGTTATTGTCTTCCACGAGTTTGATTGTGCTCGTAGTAAGCATTATAGCTATCATTTCTGGATTGTCTTTTTGTGTAATTTTTTTTTTAACTTTATCTAAGTAGTTTCAAGATTTTAATCGGTCTTCTTTTACCGAGAAGGCTCGTACTCTTTCCTCTAGAACATCTTCTTATCCTTCATGTACTTTTTGTAGAAAGTCTGATTATTCTGCTACCACCTGCTATGTTCATTAGCGATTTGAAATGATTTGTGCTCACTTTCATATGTTTGGCCACTCGATGGATAATTGTTTTCTGTTGTATCCACATTTAAAAACTCAATTCTTTGAGCAGATAAAGACAAAGGGTTCCAACTCGACTCGCTTTCTGGTACCTCATTTCCACATTGTTAATAGTATACAGACATCAATATCTTCTTTTCTCTCTCCCGTTGTGGCAAATATTCAGTACCGTCTTACTCAGTTAGAGCTCAATTTTTATTGCCATCATGTCTTTTTTAGCTTCTCTGCATCTTCTTTTTTTGCCTCGATTAATATGTCTACCTCTTGGATTTTAAACTCTGGTGTTTCTCATCATATGACTTCTGATATTAGTCTCTTATCTAGTATTACATCTTTACCATTCCACTTTTTTTACCCACATCTGATGGTTCTTAGTTGGTAATCATTCAATACAGCTCCATTATTTTTGACACTTTGACTCTCTTTTTTTGTTTTATATATTTTCTATCTTATTTTACACCTCATATCAATTAGTATCATTTATAAAAGTAGGTTTATGGTTGTTTTTTATTCCCTCACATGCTCTGTGAAGGATCCTCATACAGGCCAAATGATTGGTCGTGCTCGAAGGATGGAATAGTTGTACCACTTAGAGTTTCTTCATCTTTCATTATCTCGACCTTTGAGTTCTAGTCATGTTGTTGTCATCACGTCTGTATGCTTAGGCCATATTTCAGAGTCACGCCTAAAGAATTTATTCTATAGTGGAGCTCTTGGACATAGTTCTTTCTCTTCTCTATCCAAATATATGGGACTGTAAGTTGGCAAAATATTTAGTCTTACCTTTTCCTAAGAGTTTATCTAAATCCATTAATACTTAGTTCATTCTGGCATAGGGACTCACTCATATCCCATATATGATTGATTTACTCTACCACGTGAGCTTTATTAATGATTATACTCGCTATACTTGGGTCTATCTTACGCGTCACTGTTCCGAACTCCCTATCATTTATATGACACTTACTGTTATGATTCATACTTAATTCAATGCTAGGATTAAGAATTTTTTGCTCTGATTGTGCTCGTGAGTATCGTTTCGCTATAATGAGATATATCTTGCAATCTCATGGTACTCTTTTTCAATAGTCATGTCTTTACACTCATGAACAGAATGGGGTTATCGAGCATAAACATTGTCATATTCTTGAGACTGCTCGTGCTATCTTGTTATTCTCTTTTGTTACTCAAATTTTCTAGACAGAGACCATTCTTAGATATGCTAATCTTATCAATATCACTCATTCCTCTATTTTGTTTGGTCAAATACCTCATAAGAGTCTTTTTTTGCGTCCACCTTATTACAGTATGCTTCATACTTTTGGGTGCACTTATTTTGTTTTTCTTCCTTGAGCGCACTAAGGTGAAAACTCGATTATTCAAGTATGTTTTACTCGATTTTAGTTTCGAGCATAAGGGATAGCATTGTTATGATCCCTTAGACCGTAGACTTAGTATATCTCACTATGTCATATTTTTAGAAGAGTACTCTTCTTGTTTTATCGTCCCACCTCTGGATGTTTATTTTTTGTTCCCCTCGACTCTGTTGTCTAGTGTTTCCATTGATCCTACTACTTTACTCCCCTCTCTTGATACAGCTCCTCCTACGATGCCTCCACCGCTGCTTTACGATGATCCTCCAAATATTTTACTAGCCTCCGCTACACTATTTTTTTTACCATTTATGCCTTCACTACAATCTCTCCGCTTGTTCCAGCATACTCATCGACCTAGTCCTGCTTGTTTTACCCCCAACTGTTCCAATCACCAGATAAGTTGGTTTTGCTATCTTAGTCTCATATTATTCACAGTTTTATTCCTTTCTTACTGATATTCATACTACACGAGAGCACAGTTCTTATCAAGAGCCTACTCAGTACCCTGAATGGCAGGCGACTATGACAGAGGATTTTTGAGAATTTCAATAGACATGTACTTGGGATCTCGTTTCACTACCAAATGGGTCCAGTTTGTTACTTGCAAGTGGGTCTTCAAGGTCAAATACTGACCTGATGGATCCATTAAGCGACACAAGGCTCGCTTTGTTGCCCAAGGTTTTATACAGTAGCATGGGATTGACTATGATGAGACATTTTTTTTTCATGTTGCTTAGATAACCACCGTTTGTACATTACTAATTGTTACTACCATTCATCGTTAGCAACTGTATTAGATCGATGTGAAGAATGTCTTTTTTCGTAGTTTTTTATCTGAGTTTGTCTATATGAGTCCCCTCTATTTCTTTTTCGCCTTCATCGTACAATTTATCGTAGTGGGATTGACTACAATTTTTTGCCTTCATCGTACATTTTTTTTTCATGTTGCTTAGATAACCATAGTTTGTACATTACTAATTGTTACTACCATTCGTCTCAAGAAAGCTTTTCGAGATTGGTTGAGTGTCAACGGAGTACTATTAGTGAAGCAGGTTTTCAACAGTATTCTTAGGATCATTCTCTGTTTGTGCGATTGTTATCGTAGTGGCAAGTTCTTCTCTTACTCTATGTGGATGACATAATCTTGACTAGCGATGGTTCAGTAGGGATTGGAACTACTCAGAGGTTCCTTAATCAGTAGTTTAAGATGAATGACTTTGGTTATCTTTGCTACTTTCTTTGTCTCGAGATTGCACAAAGTAATAGAGGAATACTTATTTCTCAGCAGAAATATACTTTAGAAATTATTTCATCTATAGGTCTATCGGATAGTCGGACAGTTCATGATACTCCTTTGGAGCTTCATGTAAAGCTTCGTCCCCACAGATGGTAAGCCTCTCACAGATCATACTCGATATAGACGGCTAGTGGGTCAACTTGTGTATCTCTGCTTGACCAGGCCAGATATTTTTTATGCGGTTGTTGTTAAAAAGTTCATTTTCGCGCCTTGATCAGCTCACTATGGTGTCTTACTCTGGATTTTTCGATATCTTCAGGGTTCCATTATGCGCTCACTATTCATGTCTTCTGCATCTTCTTTGCAACTTGAGTATTTTCTGATGCAGATTGGATAGAAATTTTGACCACTAGACAATCTACTATAGGATTCTGTTTCTTTCTTGATGATTCTTTGATTTCATGACGAAGCAAGGAAGAAGTAGTTGTTATGTGTTCTTCTAATGAGACAAAGTATAGAGCTCTGGTTGTCACCACCAGGAAGATCGATCATGTACCAAGAATTCTCTCTGAAATGGGCATTGCTCCTACAGGACCTACGTTGCTTCACTATGATAACAAGTGTGCTATACATATTGCATACAATATCTAATATTTCATGAACGGACAAAGCACATTGAGTTTGATTGTTATTTCGTACGTGAGCTGTTTTTTTGTAGACAGTATTTATCTACTATATGTGGCCTCTGTTGATAAGCTACCAGTTTTTTTTTTCCAAAGTCACATCCCATACCGTGGTTTCAATTTTTATTGTGCAAACTCATACTGTCTGACCCGTCATGAGTTTGAAAGGGGTGTTAAGATATGATTATATTTATGATTAAGATTAGATTTAAGTGATCTATCTTTACTTCTCCTCTTCGGATACAAATTTCTTTCTCCTATACAAATATGGAACCGTACTTCATCTATATATATATATATTCATATTTGTTTGAGTTTTATATAATCCATTAATAAAATTAATATTGTAGATTTGTTTCAATTAACATAGGTTGCATTCTATCACTTAAAAAAGGAAACTGGAATAGAAGAGTGTAGACAGTATAGGATATTGGAGTACAAATACAGAAAAGCATAGTTGGTTTTGTACAATTTAAGCCCAGATCATCAATTGCCACATATAGAACATAAACGTTCTGCAGAAGACATAAATCCACATAAAGATTGTAACATAACTAGCTTTTGCTTTGTCAACTAAGCTTTAACCCAGTCAATATACCAGTCGACATACCCAGAAGCAGGCATATATGTGCTTGTGTCTCTAGAGCAGTTGATTCGCGGTTCATCCCCTGTTATGGTGGAAACTGAGGGAAAGGATTGGAAAGTAAATTAAAGTGCTTTATGATCCAATTTACACATCATCAAGTTTGTTTCAGTGGATCTTTGACCAATTTTCCAGTACTATTTCTTCTAGTGCTATACTTGAGCATATCAAGTTTCAGTGGATCTTTGACCGATTTTCCAGTCCTCATGACTATGACATGGTGTGTTTGGGAGAAGAGAGATCAATGAATTTTCAATAACATTCCTAATGACCCGCGGACTTTTATCAAAAAGTACTGAATATCATTAGTTTATGTGGTGACAGAGAAGCATTGGATCAAATAGGTCCAATTGGAACTAAATAATGTTGATATAGTATGTTGGGTGTCATATTTAAGTATAGTATAAGCACATGGGAATATCCTGAGGACATATTTGGCCGCCCTTCGCTGTTGCTGTCCCGTCCCGCTACTGCTGCGGCTACTACTGCTGCTGCAGCTGCTGCGACTGCTGCTGCTGCAGCTGCTGCCACTGCTGCTGCTGCGACGGCGGTTGTGACATGCGTGCTGCCGCCTCCTCCGGACCAGCACGAGGCAGCGCCTAATAGGGATGCCTAGATCTGAAAAAAGGGGGGACATGTTCGGATCTAGGAGCGGACGACGAGGACAAGCGTGAGTCGTGGAGCGAACGTGACGTGACTGGATAGACGACGCATCGATGGAGGAGATCATCAAGAAGCTAGATTCTGCAGAGGTGGCGACGTTGATGAAGTTGTTGACGATGTCGGCTGGTGAGAACACGACACGAACTCGCCGGAGTTGAAGCTTCCCTCCATCGATCTGAAATTAGATGGACCAGCCACCTATCTGAGTTGGTCACGACGGGTGAGAAGAACCCTCGCAGGAAAAAATATGGAGGGGTTCCTGACGGGCGAGACGACAGAGCCGGACGAGGGCTCGACAGGACACGATGAGTGGAAGTCCACTCATATGGTGATCTACATCTGCCTTCTCAACTCCTTAGTCCAGTCTATTGCCGCCACAGTAGACGGTATTGAGATGGTGAAAGATGTGTGGGAGAAGTTGAGAAGGACCTATGATGGTGTGGGGAACAACTTACGGGTCTTCCAGATAAAGGGGGAGATTGATGACACCGTACAGGGAGAGAAGACGGTGCAGGAGTATGCCACGGAGTTGGAGCGTCTGTGGTTGGATTATGATCACTCCTCAGATCGGGCGAGCTGCGGGGACCCTAAGTGTAAGGAGAGACAGGTGTGTCTGCAGGAGAGGACGATGAAGTTCCTCAAAGGGCTGACTGCAGCTTTCGCACAGAGGACGGCCCTACTTCTAGCCCAACCAAAGATCCCTAGCCTTGAGGAGGCTATCTCAGCCATGATCCAGGAGGAGACACGCATTAGGCTGCAAGCCGGGACAGGTGGTCCCCCCGAAGCAAAGTCAGCACTAGCGATCACCAGCTCAGGTAACACAGGATCTAAGGGAGAGCCCTGGCAGCATAACCGACAGTGCTACAATTGTGGGAAGATGGGTCATCATCGGTATGCTTGTACCAAACCACCTAAGGAGGGAGATTCAGGTGGTGGACGAGGACCGTTCGGCGGACGAGGATATAATGGAGAACGTGGTCGTGGTCGAGGGGATAGCCGAGGAGATTATCGGGCAAACCTCCTGATATCAGAAGGGAACGGAGAAGCTGATGACACATTTACTGTGGAGGACCAGGCACTGGGAGACATGAGTAGTAGAACAGAGGAGGCGTCAACCTCATTCTTTATTAGGGGCAACGCTTCTATGTATGCCCATCCATCAGAAGGTACTGACGAATCACTTGCCCTTGCGTCTATCTCTTCCCTTAAATCATCAGACTGGATTATCGACTCAGGAGCATCTCGGCATGTGACGGGGAATGCTAGTGAGTTTTCTTCCTATACTCACCTAGCATCAGCAGACAGCATTCAGACAGCTGATGGCACTTTTCAGCCAGTGGTCGGTAAGGGTACTGTTAATTGTACAGGTTCAGTAAGATTATCCAATGTTTTACATGCTCCATCCTTTCCAGTCAGTCTCTTGTCCATTAGTTCTATAATCCTCCAACTTAAATGCATTGTTTCTTTTGATATTCCTAAGGTGACCTTCCAGGAGAAAGGGACAGGACGAAGACTTGGGACTGGCACTTGGCATGAGGGACTGTGGTACCTAGATCGAGAAGGACTGGACTCAGCATTGGTATCTATGGTAGAGAAGGCTGGCATGGAAGGACTGCAGCAGAGGACTGAGGATACCTTGATACTCCATCATCGGAGGATGGGACATTCTTCCTTTGATACTCTAAGTAAGTTGTTTCCAGAGATTTATGCAAAAACAAATAAAGAGAAATTAGTATGTGATGCGTGCGAGTTAGGAAAACTTACTAGGAGCTCATATGTTGGCACGGGTCATAGGAGCACTTTTGCTTTTGAGGTAGTACATTCTGATGTCTGGGGTCCATGTGCTACTAACACTATGAATGGTTATAAATACTTTGTTTCTTTCATTGAGTGTGCCTCTCGTGTTACCTGGTTATATTTGATGAAAAATAAGAGTGATGTACCTGCTTGTTTTCGGGATTTCCATAAGCATGTCCAGACTCAGTACAAAGCAGTTGTGAAGGTACTGAGGTCTGACAATGGAACAGAGTATACCAACAGGACGCTTGCAGAATACTTGTCAGCACACGGAATACAGCATCAGACCACCTGTGCATACACACCAGCACAAAATGGAGTTACAGAAAGGAAAAACAGATACCTTCTGGAGATTGCAAGAAGTATGATGATCGACATGAATGTCCCACAGAGTCTGTGGGGGCATGCAGTGTTGACAGCAGCTCAACTTATCAACAGGATGCCCTCGAAGGTCCTCGGATGGAAGTCCCCATGTGAGGTATTGCAAGGCAATAATAGTGGGATACTTCCACTGAAGGTGTTTGGGTGTGTGTGTTTTGTGAAGGACAACAGGCCATCAGTTGGGAAACTTGACCCTAGAGCGGTCAAATGCATCTTCGTAGGCTACTCGGCGACCCAAAAGGGGTATGTGTGCTGGAGTCCAGTAGAGAAGAAGAAGTTTGTCAGTATGGATGTCCACTTTCGGGAGCATGAGCCATACTACCGCCAGGACGGAACTTCACACAACACGCCTAATACTGCCAGTATTAGGCGAGAGGGAGAGATGGAGAACTTTGTGGTAACCGATTTAGAAGTTTGGCATGGAGGCACGGAGAAGGGACAAGAAGGTGAAGGTGTTAGGCCTACGGCTCAGGGAGAGTTACTTACCTACAGCAGGAGAGAGAAGCAAACTGCAGGACCAGTACCGACAGTGCCAATGCCAAGTCCCTTGCCTGCGTTCGTCCCAACTCCTGAGGCACCGACACCAACCCCCCTTCAGGTGATACCCCCTCCTTCACAAGATATCATTCCTCCTATTACTACTACTCCCACACCACTATCTGTACGGAGGACTACTCGCAGCAATGCAGAAAATCCTCCAAACAGATATGGTTGGGATATTGCTCAGTTTATTTCTTATGAGCATATCCCTTCTTCTCATGGAGCATTTATAGCATCTTTGGATAGTATTATTGTACCTAACAATTGGCAGGTTGCCAAGAACGATCCAAAGTGGAAAGCGGCAATGCACGAGGAGTTGGGAGCTCTGGAGAAGAACCACACTTGGGAGCTTGTGAGACTGCCAGAGGGGAAGAGAGCAGTTGGATGCAAGTGGGTCTTTACCGTAAAGCAGAACCCAGATGGACAGATTGATCGCTACAAAGCTCGACTAGTAGCCAAAGGATACAGTCAGACGTACGGCATCGACTATGACGAGACCTTTGCACCAGTTGCAAAGATGAGCACTGTCAGGACTCTGATTTCTCTGGCAGCGAATGGTGGATGGAAGCTACACCAACTGGATGTGAAGAATGCGTTTCTTCACGGAGATCTAGTGGAGGAGGTGTACATGGAGATACCACTAGAATTTGGCACCAATCAGACAGTAGGCAAGGTCTGCAGGTTGAAGAAGTCCCTCTATGGATTGAAGCAGTCTTCTCGAGCGTGGTTTGACAGATTCAGAAGGGCGATGATAGGGATGGGATATCAGCAGATCAATGCTGATCATACTGTGTTCTTCCGTGAGGCCACATCGCCATGCTTGCGGTGTATGTGGACGATATGATTATCACATGAGATGATGAGCAGGAGATCGCCCAACTCAAAGGAAAGCTTGGCAAGGAATTCGAGGTGAAGGATCTCGGCCTTCTTCGGTACTTCCTTGGGATTGAGATTGCTCGAGAAGCAGAGGGGATTGTTCTCTCTAAAAGGAAGTATGCACTGGACCTTCTCACAGAAACTGGGATGTTGGGGTGCAAACCTGCAGCGACATCAATAGATCAGAGGTTCAAGATTGATGCTGAGGCTGGAGAACCAGTTGATCGGGACAGATACCAGAGACTGGTTGGCAAGTTGATCTATTTGAGCCACACACGTCCTGATATCTGCTTTGCAGTAAGTGTGGTGAGCCGCTACATGCATGACCCACGGAAGGGTCATATGGATGCAGTGTACCAGATTCTGAGGTACTTGAAAGGTGCTCCCGGGAAGGGACTAATATTCAGGAAGAACAATCACGTGAGCATCGAGGGCTACTGTGATTCTGACTGGGCTAGTTGTGCTGATGATAGGAGGTCTACCTCGGGATATTGCATATTTGTAGGAGGTAACTTGGTCTCCTGGAGGAGTAAGAAGCAGTCTGTGGTGGCCAGATCGACAGCTGAAGCAGAGTACAGAGCTATGGCCTTGGGAGTTGCAGAGCTGCTATGGTTGAAGAATATGCTGGTGGAGCTGAAGCTGGATCAAGGAGCCAAAATGAAGTTGTGGTGTGATAATCAGTCAGCTATTAGTATCGCCAACAATCCAGTACAGCATGATAGGACCAAACACATCGAGATTGATAGATTCTTCATCAAAGAGAAGTTGGATAGAGGATTACTGGAGCTTGGTCATGTTCCAACCAGGGATCAAGTAGCAGATGGACTAACCAAGGGACTCGCCTCAGTGAGCATGATTAGAGGATGTGACAAGATGGACTTAGTGAATATCTTTCACCCATCTTGAGGGAGAGTGTTGATATAGTATGTTGGGTGTCATATTTAAGTATAGTATAAGCACATGAGAATATCCTGAGGACATATTTGGGATGCCAGAATATGTCACAGGATATTCCATTATGAGATTATTGTCATAATAATTGAAATCATTGTATTAATGACTGTAAGGCTATATAATGCCAATGAGACAATCAATAAAATTATCAACTAATTTCAACAAATAATCTCAGGAAGCTTTGGAATGAAATAATCTCATGAGGCTTTTGGCTCGATGATTCTTGGTGGGACTTGAAGAGTTTTGAACTTCTCCACGATGCTGTAAAAACTTCCTTCGTCTACTAATATTGATGTGCCTACAATTAAACTTCAGATAAGTTCCCTCTCCTTTCCTCCAATTATTTTGAAGTTTATTTGTGTAAAACACTAGACGAGTGTACTTTTGCTCTGTACTAATTGTTTTTTTGTTTTTATTAATAAAATTCTGCTCACATCTACTTGATCATATCTCTTCTCTCAAAAAGAAAAAAGAAAAAAAATTATGTTGTAAAAACAAGAAAGAGAAACAAGATGTACTTTAGATTTTCTTAGGTCTAGTTTGGTTCGAAAAAAAAGGAAGAAGATAAAATCAATTATTTGCGCTCTTTTATTTTTTAAAAATTATAATTTTTATTAAAAAAAACTCAGTGTTTGAAAAGGTCTAAAAGTATATTAAAAAAAATCGGTGTTTGAAAAGGTTTAAAAAAATGAATATTTGGAAATACAAAAGTGAATCCATAGAATGAATGAATTTTTTTTTTTTTTTTCCAATTTTTAGATCGCAACGGCGATGCAGCTAGCATCACTGTAAGTTCCTCACAGAATCTAAGAGGCCAGGGGACAGCGGAAGGTAGTACTGTCAAAATCTACATTCGTCTAGCTTATAGAAAGAAAAAAATAGCAAGTAAATTAACTTTAGAACTTCCAGTATTTTGATAAAATAGAAAATAATCGACTGGTCGGCCTTGGAGGATCTTCCAACTGTTTGTGTCTGGTTGGCTTGTTTGCATGAGTTGCCATTAGAGAGCCATTTGGGACCTGCTCATGCTTTGGATCTAGATACCCCAGAAAAGTTCTCCGGATCAAAGGCTTCGGTCTTACTTAGAAGTTGACCATCTCAGCTTCAATATTAGTTACTTGGAGGTGATCATCTCAGCTTTGGTGTTTGTTGCATGCATACTTGTTTGCTTGAGCTACTAGTGCCGATAACATATGCCAGGAATGTTGGCCGGCCTGCTGAAGATACTGATACCTTCACTACTAGAAAAAGCGGTCTTAGCGACGTATTTTAGCGACGTCAAAAAAAACGTCGCTAATAATATAAAAATTAGCGACTCCTTATTAAAACGTCGCTAGACGTCGCTAAATGGCGACATTTAGCGACGTTTAGCGGCTTTTATTAAGATTTTAAAAGATAAGTCGCTATAAGTTCAGTTTAGATCGCTAAACGTCGCTAATATGTCTAATTTAGCGACGTTTAGCGACGTATATAGCGACCTTAATATTGAAAATATTTAGCAACGTGTGTAGCGACGCATTGACGTCGCTAAAATTTAAATTAGCGACGTTTTTTCTTGGACGTCGCTAAAATTTGGTTAATTAGGGATCGGTTTCATTTTTCCCCATCTGCTGAAATTTCGAAAAGAAAAAAAATTCCCCCCCCCCCCCCGCGCTCCGTCGACCCGCTCTCCACCGCGACTACTCCGGTAAACCCTACTCTCTCTCTCTCTCTCTCTCTCTCTCTCTCTCTCACAGGACACATGTGACATTGACACAAACACGACACACACACAGACACTGACATAGACACAGACACGGCACACACACACACTGACACAGACACTGATCAGGACCTAGGGTTAGGGTTAGGGTTAGGTTTGTTGACATGGGGTTAGGGTTAGGGTTAGGGTTAGGGCCGACTGGCCCAAGTCGACGAGAGAGGTAACAGCAGCAGTGAGCACTGCTTACTAGCAGTGAGCAGGGGGAGACTTGAGGCACATCAGCCCAATGTGCAACAGGCAACTTGGGGAGGCACTGCACAGCTGAACATAGTGTGCATTAAGGTTTAGGTGCATTGTAGTTGGTTGTTAGCTTCTGCAGGCAGGTGTGAGGGGGTCCTAATACAGTGTAAACACTGCATCCTTGTGCAGCAACTTACTGAGCCAGTCAGCAACTAGTGCAAGGCAGGATTTGGATGTGTTTGAGATGGAGTTTGAACTCGTATGATTTGAAGGACATGAGGGCAAGTGTCAGATATAACACCAACATCTGAGAGAAGATTGGGTATTCATAGTGATACTATAGTGCACACATGAGTGTGTGGCTCGGGATAAGGGGTAATCAAATATTGAGGAAGAAGGTAAGCAGTAGCAGTGGGTGACTGATTTAAAGAGGTGTATTAGTCAGGTATTTGAGTGAATATATGTGTTAAAGAGAATAAGTAATAGGTGTGAAGATTGAGCATTCATATAGGTGTATCCCAGATCTGGGAGTATAGATGGAGTGTTTATATGAGTATAGATGGAGTGTTTATATGAAGTATAGAATTTAGAGTACTTAATAGGTGTTGTTGGTACCAGGTGAGTTTTGATTACATAATTCTTAAGAGTGTATGTGTGTATCAGTGTGCCAGTTTGGGGGGTTAGATTTTTTTACTAAAGGGAGTGCAGTAATCTGCCGGTAAATGTGAGTGAGTACAGCCACAATGCATGGGGTTATCCATTTCATAGAGCAATAGCCCGTGTACTTGGGAAACTTTTGATGCAAAAATTGTTCAAGCACCAGGTGCCTTAGTGCAATGCCATGACTGCTTTTCCCATAACGGACACTGACCTAGGAGTGTGGTTGGGGGCAGCTGCAGTTCTATAGTATGACACACTATTTGTAGTGTTGACTGCACACTTATAGTGCAGTTCATAGTACTATGAGGTTGGGGGCAGCTGCAGTTTTGATAAATGAAAATATGTATTATATCAGTTATGATTTTTATAGTACGGTTAATTTTGCATGTAATGATTTATATGATACATACTGTCAATTTTGCAGAAGTTTCTAGAAATGGATATGAATTACTATCTGCGTCATCGTTCGTGGATGTACAACCGTCATCCTGATGACATGTGCGATGTGCGGGATAAATTCATTGAGGGTGTACAGCAGTTCCTGCAGTTCGCAAAGGCGTTCCCTCAATACATGGACGGTACCAAAATTAAGTGTCTGTGTGTGAGATGTCGCAACAGGAAATATCATCCTGAAGTGGAAGTTACATATCATTTATACTCGAAGGGCTTTACGCCGAATTACTATCAGTGGACCGCGCACGGAGAACTTGTATCTCTAGCATCAGAGTCGGAGCTCTATGTGGAGCCGTATATGGATGTCCAAGACCACGATGCTTATGACGACGGGTTGGTAAACATGGTTTATGATGCGGCGGGGCCTAGTTTCAATCCTGACAATTATGATGCGGCGGGACCTAGTTTCAATCCGGACAATTATGATGCAGCTGAGGAGGCACCGAATGCCGATGCTGCAAAGTTTATGGAGTTGCTTGAGAATGCAAGGACTCCACTATATCCTGGTTGTGAGGATCATTCACCGTTGGAGGTGGTTACAAGATTATTGAGCATCAAGTCCGATTTTAACATGTCGCAAGAATGCTATAATCGACTGCTCGATTTGATTATAGAGATCGTGCCCGAGGGTGCAAAGTTGCCTAAAGACTTCTATCGATCTAAGAGGATGGTGAGATCACTTTGGATGGGATACGAGAAAATCGATGCATGTCGCAACGGGTGCATGTTGTACTACAAAGACGACAAGGATGAAGATGCGTGCAGATTCTGTGGTGCTGATCGCTACAAGGCCACTGTTAGAGGAAAGTCTGTCGGTGCAAGGAAGCCTACCGATTCGATGCACTACTTGCCTTTGACGCCGCGGTTGCAGCGGTTGTTTATGGTTAAGGAGACTGCAGAAAACATGAGTTGGCACAGGCGAAAACAGATCGAAGGAGTATTGGATCATCCATCCGATGGAGAAGCATGGAAGCACTTTGATCGAGAGTATCCATATTTTGCCGAGGAAGCGCGTAATGTCAGATTGGGGCTCTGCTCTGACGGTTTTATCCCATTCGGACTTTCGGGCTCCCAGTATTCGTGTTGGCCTGTGATCGTCACTCCGTACAATCTACCGCCTTGGATGTGCATGAAGACTCCGTATATGTTCCTAACCGTTATTATCCCGGGTCCGAACAATCCGAAGAGGAATATCGATGTGTATTTACAGCCTTTGATAGATAAGTTGAATCAGCTGTGGGAAGTCGGTGCCAACACGTACGATGTTTCTAGAAAGCAGAATTTTCAGATGAGGGCAGCACTTATGTGGACCATCAACGACTTTCCGGCCTATGGAATGTTATCGGGATGGAGCACCCATGGTCGTCTCTCATGTCCGTATTGCATGGACCGTTCTCAGGCTTTCCGTTTGAAACACGGAGGCAAACCGTGCTTCTTCGATTGTCATCGACAATTTTTGCCGAAGGATCATCCGTACCGGAGGAATCGGAATGCTTTTCGTGCGGGAGTTATGGAGAAGGCCAATCCACCGCCAAGGTGGCCTGGATGCACGATATGGGAAGAGGTAAAAGATTTACCAAGTGCTATCCAAGAGCCTGCTAAGGGGTACAAGTGTGACGGATTTGGTCGCACCCATAACTGGACGAAGAGGAGTATATTCTAGGATCTGCCATATTGGAGCACCAATCTGATCAGACATAACCTTGATGTCATGCATATCGAGAAGAATGTGTTTGATAACATAATTAATACTGTAATGGATGTAAAGGGGAAGACGAAAGATAATCCGAAGGCGAGGTTGGACTTAGAAGACATATGTAGACGTCCTGCATTGCATTTGATAGAGGAGGGGAATGGAAAGTTAAAGCAACCTAAGTCAGTTTTCTCACTGGATAAAGAGGATAAAGGTAGACTTTGTAGGTGGATTCAGGGTCTAAAGTTTCCAGACGGGTATGTGTCAAACTTAAAAAGATGCGTCGACCTCAAGGAGAACAAACTAGTAGGTATGAAGAGCCACGATTGTCACGTATTCATGGAGAGGTTAATTCCGATTGCATTTCGGGAATTCTTACCGCAGGTCGTTTGGGACCCATTGACAGAGCTGAGCATATTCTTCAGAGATCTTTGTTGTACTAAGTTGCTCGTCGATCGTCTAGAAAAGCAAGAGAGGGACATTGCGGTAACACTATGTAAGCTCGAGAAGGTGTTTCCTCCTGGATTCTTCGACTCTATGGAGCATTTGCCAATTCATCTTTCCTATGAGGCACGTGTTGGTGGTCCTGTCGGTTATCGGTGGATGTACCCCTTCGAGCGCCATCTGAATCACCTAAAGAGAAAGGTGAAAAATAAGGCACGGGTTGAAGGCTCTATTTGTGAAGCTTATGTTCTCGAGGAGATTACAAACTTTTGCTCGACGTATTTCAAACCGCATGTTGCTACTAATAGGACGAAAGCTCCCAGAAACGACGACGCATATCAGGAATCTAATGATGCAATACTCAAAGTATTCAATGCATCCGGAAAGCCCTCGGGAAAAATGAAGAAGAGATATTTGAATGACGATGAGCTAAGGGCTGCTCAATTGTATATATTACTCAATTGCGACGAGGATGAAGTGGAGAAGCTAGAGGGGTAAGTAATTAATACGTCCACGTTTACATCATCTCAATGTAATAGTATAAGATACTATTATGCTACTAATCAGCAGTTGCTTCATTATTTTTCAGCACATATAATGATGAGTTGAGGTCGGTTAGACCCTACATAACAGACGAAGAAGTAGAACAAGATATGAGATGCCATTTTTCTTCTTGGTTGAGCGCATATGTAAGATGCTTGGTAATTACTTTTTATTTTTGCACTTGCAAAACAAATAACTTACTATCGCTACTTTGATATTTAGGTCGATCGTCTAATATCACCCGAGACTGAATCTATTAGGACTCTAGCCAAGGGACCAATTACTGCCGTAAAAATATGGCCAAGTTTCTGTGTGAATGGGTTCAGGTTCAAGTCAACAAATGCTCCTATCAGAGACAGCTTTCTGGATCATGATTCCACGAAAAATAGTGGTTTGTGTATCAAATCTACAAACTACAAAGACGTCAATCCGGGCAATGATTTTTTTGGCATCTTACGAGAGATTGTGGAGTTGACATATAATTATGGCCCAGAACCTGCTAATATCGTGCTATTCAGGTGTGAATGGTTCGATCCGATTCAAGATCAAGGTTGGAAAATTGACAAGCATGGCCTTGTGGATATAAACTACAAGCGTAGATATCAAGGCTACGAACCATTTGTCCTATCAAGTCAGGCTCAGCTCGTGTACTTCACAACTTATCCTAGATGGGGGACAGCGAGGTCGGATTGGTGGGCAGTATGCAAGACTAAAGCTAGAAATACCTTTGACATTGACGAAATAGCTTATCAGGAGGACGATCTACCTCTTGTAACAAATATTGTAGATGTGGACTCAACGGAAGTTACTCATTACACGAGTAATAATATAGAAGATGTAGAATTATCCGAAGAGGACGACGAAGTAGATGAAAGTGAAGACGAGGAAGAGGAAGAGCAGGACGAGGAAGGCGAACAAGATGAATTTTCTGAAGATGATTGAAAATATAAAATATTCCATGTAGAATGTAACTGTATTTGGACTGTAAATATTGCATGTAGAAGTAGATGTTGACATTAACGAATATATGTATTATATTTTGACTGTATAATGCTTTGAGATATGTATCACATTTTGACTGTAGTATGTAGTATATATTTGTGTTTCTCTATATTCATTATATGTTGTTATCAGATATGACAGGACGACGCGGAGGATTCGGCAGGTCCCGAGGTAGACAGAGTGCCACTCCGGTACTGCCTACTGTTGGTTCCGGATCATCGTCGCCCAGTACTCCAGTATATCGATCAGTCACATCTCCGACTGCGACGACGTTGCGTGGCATCACTCCTGGGACGAGTAGTTCCAGGCGTGATAGTACTCCCTCGTCCAGCGTTCCTCCTGCTGACGGAACCATGGAGACAGATGAGCATGTAGAGGAGGTCGTGCCGACGTTGTCCCAGCATCAGCAAGATCCTCCATGCGCACCACCGGAGGAGACAAGGACAGAGATTTGGGCCGACGGTACAAAGTAAGTCAATTAGATGGTTTAGTATATATTTGTGTTTCTCTTTATTCATCGTATATTGACTTTTTCAGTAATCTAAATTATTATTTCTGTATAGATATCGTCCATCGTCGGTTCAGAGACGCCTGGGCCAATTTCTGAGGAACAACTACGGTGGCCCTTGGATCAACTACTCTGAGGCTCCGAAGGAGAGGAAGGCGTTCTGGTTTGCGCACTTCCAGGTAAAAGTATATTAAATAAATCCTCTAATTTATGCATATTCGTGATGCTAACTTAATGAATTATTTATTGTAGCAAACGTATTTTTATCCTCCGCACCGGGCCGAGTTGATCGAGCGGCTCTTTCCTACCGTTGCCGCCAAGCTTATCCGAGATGCTCTGGATGACCAGAAGGCTCGTGATCATGCTGGAAAACCGATCCAAGGTTGGATCACGCCTGAGCAGTGGACTGCGATGAGGGCTAGATTCGACGATCCGAGCTACAAGGAAAGGTCTAAGAAGGCCAAGGCGGCTAGGCAGAATGCTGCCAAGTGGTGTGGTGGCTCGATTCCGATGACGGAATATTTCCGTCGTTTGGTATGTTTTTTCTTTTAAAATATATTATTTTAATATAAGTACCAAGTACCATAAAATGGTACTTGGAAAAAATATTTAAGTTTAGTAATAAAAAATATATTTTTAACAGGTACAGAGGGGTGAGGATGCAAACATGGTGACCGTCTTCTTGGCCACCCATCGCAAGGACGGAAATCTCATTGATGAGAGGGCCTCACAGACCTATGTAAGTATTACTTTACTTTGTGTTTATTTTAATATAACTTAGGCAATTATTGAGTTTTTAAACCTTTTTAGGCCGAGTATCTTAGGCTTCGTGAGCGGGCGACTGCTAGTGCACCTACACCTGGAGAGGCTGGTGCTTCGTTGCAGCCCGGTCCATCTCCGTCGGCTGACGACCTGTGGGTGACCGCAGCTGGTGGTCTCCAGAGGGGTACGTACTACGGTACGGGCTCCTATGGCGCCCTGGTTGCGACGCAGTCATCTATGGCCTCCCCGACAGCTGTGCATTCCACACACCCCTCGCAGTCGCAGCCCTCGCAGTCGTCGGCCAAAGTCCAGGAGGCCGTCCAGGAGGCCGTTGACCGTCAGATTGCGTCTCTCCGTGACGACTTGCTGCGAAGTATGGAGGACCAGTCCCGGTCCCAGCCGCAGGCGGACGATCCGATGCTCATCGCACGATTGGATATGCTCGACCGCAACATGACGGAGCTACGAGAATTGACAAATGATATTAGAGCCTCCAATGATCGCAACATCATGGAGCTGCAGGCGTCACAGCTATCGATGGGCGAGAAGCCGACGAGGATGCAGGCGTCACAACTATCGATGGGCGAGAACCTGACGAGGATGCAGGATTCAATGGGTGATAGCAGTACGAGGCTGTTATCTACCCTGGATTCTTACAACCAGCGACTCGCAGACTTGGAGCGGGCACGGCCTCCACCGACGTCACTGCCTTCTCCATCGACATCGGTGTCGATTCCACGGGACGAGTATGAGGAGTTGTTATCCTTCAAGCGCGCCGCTGGTCAGCCTCCTGCAGATCCGTAGTAGTATAGTTATTTTTATTATTATTTATGAATTATTGATACTTCAACAATAGACATGATGTATGATGCTTCTTGTGGTCTTTAATTTTTTAGTTAATTTAATTGGATTATATAGTTATCCACATTTAATTGGATTGATACTTCTTGTGGTTTTTAATTTAATTGGATTATATAGTTAACTAGATTGAATCATGTTGGTGTGTATGATGAAGATGATGTAAAACTGCAGGGAATCACCAATGTTTACTTCTGCACATTATTTTTTTTATTTTTTTTAAAAATTAGCGACGTTATTAGCGACGTTTAGCGACGTTTAGCGACGTTAAATTACGTCGCTAATTACGTCGCTAAGTAGCGACGCTGTAAAACGTCGCTAAGGACGTCGCTAAACGTCGCTAATTACGTCGCTAAACGTCGCCAATTGCTGACATGGCAGTATAGCCAGGTCATTAAAGACGTCGGTGTAACGTCGCGATAGATGTCGCTAATCAGCGACGTTTAGCGACTTTTCTAAACGTCGCTTTTTAGTGACTTGGCGTCGCAAAACGTCGCTAAATTTAGCGACACATTAAAGTCGCTAAAAAACGTCGGCATAGCGACGTTTAGCGACGTTTTTTGTTTTAGCGACTTGGTTTTTTCCGACTGCTTTGAAACGTCGCTAATTACGTCGCTAAACCTAATTAGCGACGATTTTTGGTTATTTAGCGACGTTTTTAGACGTCGCTAATTTGACTTTTTCTGGTAGTGCTTCTTGTACATTGACATGTTGAATGTTTCAGGATTTGGAGTGACATATATGAGGAACAACGGCCGTTTCTTTTCCTATGGGTCTGCTTGCTAAATCGTAAGTGTACATAAAATTTTGGAATTGAACTTTCAAAGATAGAAGTAGAATAGAAATGCATGCACTTCTTTGTCTCCTTAGATGTTTGGTTGAAATAGAAAAATAAGAAATAGAAAGTAGAATAATAGACTATAATAATAAAAATTATGTTAATTATTTTAATTAAAATAATAATAATTACACAATAATAATAATTGTTACGAGCCTGGAGTTGCGCTCGTACAAGGCGATGTTGTTAAACACGAAAGTTATCATCGAAACAACCAAGTTACAGCGGAAGCCAATTGTGTACCAAGCACACATCAGAGTATACGCAGCGAAGCTCACGATAGGGTCCAAATGAGATGCCCCGAAGGCCACGCCACAAAGGCGATACCACGGAGACGATGAAATAACTCTTGCTCTTTCTCTAGCCCACAAAGGTACTTACAGTTCATACATCTTGTCCCGTATATCCAAGTAGCGCCACTACGCCTGTGTACCTGAAATATTGCCCACAAACGTGGGTCAGTACACAACCGTACTGGTGAGCGGGGTAACCCACTCGTCTAAGCCGACACTAAGTAAAAATAGTGAATGCACACAGTTATATGGTGATCTTTCTAGTTGAATCCTAGATTCTTTTCATGGCATATGGATGACATGTTAAGGAAAGCAGTAAAGCAGTTTAAACATGCTAGCATTCATTCTCAAGCCAAACGACAAGCAGTTTATATATAGTCGACCCGTCTAACTCAATGTCATCGCTTGCACGATAACATATCGAACCATCAGTCTCGCCTCAATATCCATTCTCAACCAAAGTTTATATCCCACTCTCGAGTGCACACTCTTGCCGAGGCAAGGTGGCCGTGCCTACACGATGCACAAACCAACCAAAGTAAAGCAAGCCAACTCTTTTCTATATGAAGTCACTGGCAGAGCCATACAGGACATATCTCAAGCATTACGGCGCGCCCTATCAGCCCGGGTAGCAAGCCCCGCTGGAGGTCCCGCAATGCATCGCAACTGAATGCGAATCGAATGTTTTCCTCCGGCTCGAAACGGCTTCAGTGCCCCGGATAAAAACCGTTTCGGGGAAAGTGCCAAACCTTTGCACAAGTTGTCCGTGACATGCAGACACACGTAGGTATGACGAGAGGATCGAACATTCTTGCCCCACCAAGCGATCCTAGACTCGTTCCATCGATAAACCCAACCGAAGTATCCATAACCATTCTTTCAACATATTCCCAAGGATTCCAAATCTCGACCTCAATATATATATCCCAAGGCACCAAAAATACCCAGTGTTTCACATTGCCGCTTTACAGCAATGTATTATGAAATGGTGCAACACCCATGCTCAAAGCAATCCCATGGCACAATGCCGTCTCAGTGGCACAATGCCCCATTCGTGGCACAATGCCCCATCAAGCGGCACCATACCTCGCTGATGCAGTTGTTCGGTTTCGAACCACAACTGCTCGCTTTGCAAGACAAAGCGACCCAGTGATATTCGTGCACGGATGCATGCTCGCTCGCCCAAATTCCCGCTATTCTCGATATTCCCATTTGCCTCAATGTATCATTCCAACTTGTATATTTCCAACCGTCCAAGCAAAATCCCAAGTATCCAACCAATCGCCTCAAACGTATAATCCAACTATCGTACCAACTAACCAACGCGTAAATCATTCAAGCCACAATTCTTCCAAGCCAATGACGCACACTCTATGCACGCCTCAGTGTAGTGCTTCCCGATGTTTCAGCCCAAGTGTTCAAGCCTTTACGTATTTTCCATATTATTAGGCATGAAGGAGTAGAGGAGAAGGGAAAGAGCCCACTCACATTGTTTGAATCCGTTAGGCATCCTGTCCTGCCGATACGGCCAATCCCTTGAACCCGTGGTCCGATGCAAGCACGATCTACTCAACTGGTATGACCGTGCGAGCAGGCCGTGCTCTCTAAATCATCCGACCGATCGGACTAAGGAAGACGGCATTATCGTTTCCATCCAGCTATTCAGTACTGTTCTGAACGAATACCTGATTTCCATTATCCCGCTAGCCATCTGCACATTGAAACCAACTGGATTAATTCTTCTTCCCGAAATCCGACATTTCAAATGTAACCAGCATTTGATTTATTCAGTCCGACTCAGCGTAACGCTCCGAGCGGTTGTGGGGCGTTACATAATATACCACTTAGAATCAGGTTCGTCCACGAACCGTGCTGGTACTCATTCCTTACTAGCATGCCATAATCCAATTCCATAGATCTGCTCTAAGCAACTCACATATTCACGATTCTGACTCCGCATCTCGTTCTGCTGAACGCTCAAATAAATTTCATGAATTCCCACATCCTCCTTGCAGCTCAACCCAAATTTCTCGTATCGCTTAGTTTTGGATCGTACATATATTTAAGGCGTCCCTAAAATACATGCATTTCAGTCGAGCTTTGTGATAGCAAATTTGAACAAGTTACAAGGGTATCTTTATGTTCGAGGCGTCCATTTACTTTGCTCCCAATTGGACCAAATCACGATTTCCATTCCAACACATTCGCTCGAGAACTATTCTCAATTATGCAGATTTTCCACCGACTCAATGAGTTCGCGTTCCAGCTCAATCCATCCCACTATTTCTGAAATCAGTACTAGCAACATCTCCAAATATATCTCATGCACCAAACGATCATCTCAACTGATCTACCCCAGCTATGCGACTTACCCAATATCAACTTTGCTTAGATCAGTTCAGTCCAACACATTTCTTGCCATTTCAAAATCTCACAGGGTGAACATCTATATTGAGGTTCGTGTGATCCACGAAGATCTCGCCGCCACGCCAAAGGGATTTGTGTCGCCACGATTTCAACGTGGACACACTTGCCACAATTCTTAGGTTGCGCATGAAATAGTCCTTCGTGCTGCTTCTACTGCCTCGAAGCATAGGATATCACCTTCGCCTTCCGAACGAGCACGTTTCCCAGACTAAGTTCCGAGACATCTTGTAAATCTGAGGCACATCTGTCCCTTCCAGTATTCGCAAAGATTTGATTTGAACGAGCCGCCACAGTCGTCCATTCATATAAATGCTATTCCCTTCTAGAGCACGATGAGTCAGAGGCGATGCCATCTACAAAAATCTGTGACTCTGAATCTCATCAGTTGACTAGGCTACTTCCACCATTGCTTCGATCTTCTGGCTGCGTCCTCAGCTAAAGACTATCCCAAGGGTCTCTCGAATCCAACACTCAGTCGATAAGCCAAATCTTATTGCCTCACATCTGCCCTCGACGCATTCCCAAATACGCCGCCTCAAGGGTCGTTCTATGGGTCTACCATATTCATATCCGATTCAGCGGGCAAGGTCGCTTAGGGTCAGCTGTCCCGAAGCTACGCTCGATAATTGTAATCATCACGATGGACAGTTACTATAAACCATGCTATATCTCATCTGCAAATCCGAATCAAAATTCCAACCATCCCATCCGAGCGAACTCCCGAATCCGAGCAACGTGCTCGTTGAAACCGTCTACTATCAATCCGTCGTTCTGCCCTGAATCCATCAAATTTCCGAATTGCATGTTCGATTCTCGCACTACAAATTACAATGATTCTCAAAACCCAAGACTTGTTCCAATTCTTATCCATTTGCTGCGTTCCACAATGCACGTCCAATTTACTCGAGCAGCATAGTGATTTGTTCCAACGTTGCTCCCACATTTAGCTATCTTTAAAAGCCTGTCCGCCAAAATCTTTGCCTTCCGTTGTTGCCACAATCCGTCTACGTCTTTCGGAGAATCCGTTTATCATCGTTGCACCATTTTGCCCAAAATTTCATCTCCGCTAAACCTGATTCAACTTCTCGAGCAACAATATCCAAAATCCTTCAAGTTTGTGTGAATCAATCGCATTGCCCTCCAAGCCAATATCGTATTTCTTTGCTCAACCAACATCTCAAATGTGTTGCCCAAAATCGTAGTTCGTGCTCGCTATCCTTCCGATAATCCCATCGCTTTGCTCAAGCATAACCCAAATGTTCGTTCCGGTTTCGCCCATCTTTTAAGCCCAACGATGCTTCCATTTGCACGATTTCGTTCTTGAGTTCTCAAGTCTAATGTATCGAAGGATACCCGAGTCAAATTCTATTGCACCAATACCACTTGGAAATATAGTTGCCCTCGTGCAAAATCTGCGTCAACCAGCGTCTATCCCAAATCGACTATTCCGAGGTGATTCTGCCGAATCATAACTCAATATTCGCTTGCTCCATTTTTACTCTTTCCAACTCAATCGATTTGCACCAACCGACTTGTATTCGTTATCCGAGTCCGTTCAGGCAATTACAATAGATGTCCAACCAAAATATTTCCAATGCCTTGCTTAACACATTTGATCCCATATACCACTTCGAATCAATTCGCTACTCACATTACGTTTCCTTTCACGAATCCGAGATCCGTTCGAACCATCCCTTAGGTGTGATCATGCCATTCCCATCTTAAGTCTGACACAAAAACTTAGCCGATTCTTTAACCATCAATCTCGTTAGGCAACTCGTACTATGTTCCATTCTCACTGCTCCCAGCTATTCTCAAACCGCCTGATACTTTCGCAACACAAGCAATCGTGCAACGATTGTATTCCAAGTAGTCCAACCCAATACCCAACGGTTCCACACCTTTATTGTACGAGCAACTCATGCCAACTTATCTGATATTTCTCAAGCCAACTCAAATTTGTCCAACCGATGCGCCACAGTCGAAATTCCAACTTCTATCCAACACAATCACTTGACGAGCAACTCGTGCAAGGATCCATTCTCATCGAATGTTTCTACCCAAAACATGCCGCATAACCAAATCTTGTTAGCCAACCAACTGATCCATTGAGGCAATCAGAAACTCCAGAACGATAAGCCAAGCCAACCCAACGAAAGCCCACACTTGTTGCACAAATGCAACAACGCCAACCAACTTGCTGCACGAATGCAACAACGCCTAACGAGGCTAAGCGATCCTACGAAAACCAACCAAGGCAACCCAACACAGAATAACATGCAGCCAAAACCAGCAATAAATAGACTTATTGCATGAAACATCCGATGCGGCACTGAGTAGAGTCAAGAGCTAAACAACACGCGGAAGCTATTTAGAGTTTGTGATGAAGCGAAGGACCAAGTCCGAAGAAATGAACCGGGCGCTCTGATACCAATCTGTGACGCCCCAAACTCCCGCAAGCCCAATAGTCCCCGCTGAACGTGAAATCACCACGTTGCAGCTCTCCCGCGGGACAATCGTTCTATTCGGGACGTGATGCCGTACGAGCCTGGAGTTGCGCTCGTACAAGGCGATGTTGTTAAACACGAAAGTTATCATCGAAACAACCAAGTTACAGCGAAAGCCAATTGTGTACCAAGCACATATCAGAGTATACGCAGCGAAGCTCACGATAGGGTCCAAATGAGATGCCCCGAAGGCCACGCCACAAAGGCGATACCACGGAGACGATGAAATAACTCTTGCTCTTTCTCTAGCCCACAAAGGTACTTACAGTTCATACATCTTGTCCCGTATATCCAAGTAGCGCCACTACGCCTGTGTACCTGAAATATTGCCCACAAACGTGGGTCAGTACACAACCGTACTGGTGAGCGGGGTAACCCACTCGTCTAAGCCGACACTAAGTAAAAATAGTGAATGCACACAGTTATATGGTGATCTTTCTAGTTGAATCCTAGATTCTTTTCATGGCATATGGATGACATGTTAAGGAAAGCAGTAAATCAGTTTAAGCATGCTAGCATTCATTCTCAAGCCAAACGATAAGCAGTTTATATATAGTCGACCCGTCTAACTCAATGTCATCGCTTGCACGATAACATATCGAACCATCAGTCTCGCCTCAATATCCATTCTCAACCAAAGTTTATATTCCACTCTCGAGTGCACACTCTTGCCGAGGCAAGGCGACCGCGCCTACACGATGCACAAACCAACCAAAGTAAAGCAAGCCAACTCTTATCTATATGAAGTCACTGGCAGAGCCATACAGGACATATCTCAAGCATTACAGCGCGCCCTATCAGCCCGGGTAGCAAGCCCCGCTGGAGGTCCCGCAATGCATCGCAACTGAATGCGAATCGAATGTTTCCCTCCGGATCGAAACGGCTCCAGTGCCCCGGATAAAAACCGTTTCGGGGAAAGTGCCAAACCTTTGCACACGTTGTCCGTGACATGCAGACACACGTAGGTATGACGAGAGGATCGAACATTCTCGCCCCACCAAGCGATCCTAGACTCGTTCCATCGATAAACCCAACCGAAGTATCCATAACCATTCTTTCAACATATTCCCAAGGATTCCAAATCTCGACCTCAATATATATATCCCAAGGCACCAAAAATACCCAGTGTTTCACATTGCCGCTTTACAGCAATGTATTCTGAAATGGTGCAACACCCATGCTCAAAGCAATCCTATGGCACAATGCCGTCTCAGTGGCACAATGTCCCATTCGTGGCACAATGCCCCATCAAGCAGCACCATACCTCGCTGATGCAGTTGTTCGGTTTCGAACCACAACTGCTCGCTTTGCAAGACAAAGCGACCCAGTGATATTCGTGCACGGATGCACGCTCGCTCGCCCAAATTCCCGCTATTCTCGATATTTCCATTTGCCTCAATGTATCATTCCAACTTGTATATTTCCAACCGTCCAAGCAAAATCCCAAGTATCCAACCAATCGCCTCAAACGTATAATCTAACTATCGCACCAACTAACCAACGCGTAAATCATTCAAGCCACAATTCTACCAAGCCAACGACGCACACTCTATGCACGCCTCAGTGTAGAGCTTCCCGATGTTTCAGCCCAAGTGTTCAAGCCTTTACGTGTTTTCCATATTATTAGGCATGAAGGAGTAGAGGAGAAGGGAAAGAGCCCACTCACATTGTTTGAATCCGTTAGGCATCCTGTCCTGTCGATACGGCCAATCCCTTGAACCCGTGGTCCGATGCAAGCGCGATCTACTCAACTGGTATGACCGTGCGAGTAGGCCGTGCTCTCCAAATCATCCGACCGATCGGACTAAGGAAGACGGAATTATCATTTCCATCCAGCTATTCAGTACTGTTCTGAACGAACACCTGATTTTCATTATCCCGCTAGCCATCTGCATATTGAAACCAACTCGATTAATTCTTCTTCCCGAAATCCGACATTTCAAATGTAACCAGCATTTGATTTATTCAGTCCGACTCAGCGTAACGCTTCGAGCGGTTGCGGGGCGTTACAATAGGCGGCTAGCAGTCAGGAATAACAAGTATAAGGCTGAGGGTATAATCGCGTACCAACAGCTAGCAGTCACGACAAGGGGGAAGGGTAAACTACATGCCTCCTAGTATTCTCCCACCCGACATGAAAAGTAAGACATGAAATCCCAAAATCTAACACTAAATGAAATCATCAATGGTACTAGTAAAGCAAGGAATTAATTATCACAATATAAAGATTAAACTTGAAGTGCAAGTACTTGCCTGATGTTGGGATCCAATTACAGTTTTGTGTCTCGGGGAAATTTCCAGAAATGTGTCCAGATACTGAAATAAATATTACCATCATGCTCAGAAGATATCAATTAACTAGAAACGCCTGTCCTTGGGTCCAATTTGGAGACAAGGGCAAAACGGTAATTTTGGGGCAAAATGGGGTCCGCATGTGGGCCCGCTTTGCACCAAAAAATATGTCAGGGTCAAACGTCTCCAAATTCACCAAACTTAGTGTCAACAGGTCAGTAACGATGATACGAACCCAACAGAACTTCCAGAATTGGATTCCGATGAGCCGATCACAAAATCGCCCGTCGAGCGGGGCCTGTGGGGCCCATGACACGCGATTTCGTCAACGTTCTCAGAATCGAACCAAACTTGGGTCACAGGACCAGCGTATCGCTACGAGTCCGATGGCGCAAGTTTTGTTTCGATCCGACGTGTGTACAGGAAGTTAGGGCTTGAAACAGAAAAGACGAATACGGGACGGTGTCCGCGGATACGCGTTGATCCCGATGTGCACGCACACCCGAATCGACTTTCGCGAAATCCCACACGTCTGTATCAACGCTGCGCACGTATATGTGAAGACCGCGAGCGACCAAGTCATCCCGTTTGGCGGAGCGTACCCAGTTCCGGGGTGAATCGGGTCGATATTTTTCCTTTTTTGGATCGCGGTGTGCGATCACCACAGGACGCGATGCCCCGAGCGGTTTATCCGGACACCGAGAGGGTCATACAGGCTTCACAACGCAATTTACGGAATCAAAATCGGAGATACGGGGTGCGAGATACGAGTACCTGAACTGGCTCTTCGAAACTGGGGTTTTCGGTGTTCGACACGTGTCCAGGACACCGTGTCAGCCGTGTCCAACTAGGGTTTGGGCTCTGCCGTGTCCTGGCTTGCTGGACTCGGGGACACGCGGCGGGGGTTCTCAGCCGGAGCGGCAGCCGGGGGAGCTTGCTGCTGTGCCTGGAACCGTCGGCTCGGCTAGGGCGGCTACGGCGAGGGTTCAGGGGCGGCGGCGGAGGAGCTTGGGGAGGCCGGAAGAGGACTCTGGAGAGGGGGGGGCGGAGCTAGCGGCTGAGGGAGGTGGACGGAGTCGGGTGGCATCGCCGGAGTTAGGGTTAGGGTTTAGGGAAAGTGAGGGAGGAGGAAGAAGAAGAGAGGGGATTATATAGGGCTCAGGCGAGGCTAGGTGGCCGGGTTAGGCGAGCCGAGGGGGGTCGTGGGTCGCTCCGGCGGAGGCGGCGGAGAACCCGGGCGGTGGCCGGTGGACTCGGGCTGCACAGACGTGGGGAAGGTGAATGGGGACCGGGTCGGGCGCGGGTTCCGGGTTGAGCGGACCCGCCCGACCCGCTATCCAGGACTGGCTGGGCTGGGCTGGGCTGGGCTTCGGCCCACTGGGCCGGGCCGGAGCCAAAAATAAATAATAATAATAATAACAATAATAATAAAAACAATTAATTAATTTATAATTAGTTTAAATAGTTTTTGGGTATTTAAAAAATAGGTCTGAGGTCCAATAAATTCCAAAAAAATACCCTAAGTCCAGTTTTCCATTTTACACCCAAAAATATTATTTCCATAATATATTAATATAATTTATTATCAACTAAAAATTATTTAATAATTAAAATCCTGTTTTTAATTACAAAAAAAACCAGAAAATTCCAGAAAATTATGAAAAATTCAGTTTAATATTTTTTGAAAATTCAGGGGGTTTACACACAACAGTATAAGTACCTGTCAAGATCTCAACTCCAAATGGAGGAACAATATGATAAAGATAACACAAGTACCCAATCGCGATCTAAGCACGATAAGATAACAAGGAAGTCTAACAACTACAAAGTCTAAACAACAACTACTACTAAAAACAGCAACAATAATAATAATAACAGAATATATCCTGAATCAAATACAATACAATGTCTCAAACTAAAAGCCAGGGACAAATCCGGTACCAAAAGCTAATAAATACAACTGAGGTCCCAGTGATCCCGACTACCAACCCGAAAATCACTCATGAACTATGGGGTCCCTGTCTGCACCATCGACAGTCTGAGGTCTATAAAACGTCGGACACCAATCTTCCAGATCCTCTGAAAAATATATCCAGTTAGGATTGGAGCAAGTACACCTCTAACAACAGTTCCAGTAAATGATAAAAACTATAAAACAGTTGTAGCAAGTAGCACAAGGAGAGGGAAATAAAGTATGAACAAGAAAATATATATATGTCTATCAACTGGTGCATAAAGGTAAAGATGCATGAAAATCAGAAGCAAGATAATAATGACTGCAGGATACAAAAAAATCTAAACTAAGAGCAAGTGTGTGCACAATAACGTGAAGTGTGTCCAGCAAGAGTAAATATAATGAGTCCAGTCCAGAAAGTATAAGTGAGACCAGTCAAGAAATGCAAGAGTCCAAACTAGAAAAAATGAACTCGTGTCTCTGAAATACCTGTTTCGACATGTAAATGGCTAATGGTAAGTACGGCTCACCGCACACTGGTGTATGGCTGCTATCATTCCAGATTAGACCAGAGGGAGTGATTCCAGTGATTCCAGATTTGTGAATGTTTACATGTCTACTCGAGTATTTTCCCGCCCCGACTAGTACAAGTGAATCCAAGACCCGACACGTAAAATAAATATGAGTCCAGCTAGAAATATGAGTGATACATGTAGTGAGTCCTGATGTGATGCTAGTAGGTAATTCCAGAAATAGAGGTCAGAAACATAAAATATACGTGTCGCAAGTAAATGAATCTAGAAATACTAGTCAGTGTCATGCCAGAAAATCAGATAATAATATACTAGAAGCTGAATCATAATAATTATCAGATAATAAAAACTATCAGAGAATGTACTCGCCTGACGTCCTGAGCAACTGGTGAGGATCAAGGTCCGAACTGGCTTCGCAAGGACCTATTGCGAAAAATAAGATAAAACGGGGTTCTAAAGAGTTAAACAGATATAAAATAACTAAAAACAAGCTTCTAGGATTGTTCTAGGTCAAACGGATCAAATCGGTAAAATCTGGGTCAAAAAGTCACCTCGGGGTCCAAAAAGTCAACTCTAGGTAAAAACTAGGTTAAATGTTGACTTTGGCGGTCAACTGGGGCAACTACGGTCAACTCTAGGTCAAACTAGGGTGCCCCTAAAATTCTAGGTCAAAACTAGCTCATTAAGCTAGTAAACTCTCAAACTCGCCTCCTTGAGATACCGGGATACCCTCGGTATCCGATATCTTAACCTACACGATATACCCCGCCTATATCCTCTATTATATATATATATATATATATATATATATATATATATAACTCTAACCCCATTCCTAGGCAAAAGCCCAATACCTCGCCCCGATACCCAATACCTTGAGTATCTCAAGGTATTGAGATACTCAAGCCTTACCCCTCTCTATTCTAACTAACTAGCTAACTATCTATATATATATATACTACTATATGTAAATATCAATATATATATATATATATATATATATATATATATATAACCTAGTATTTAGGCTATACCCCGATATCTCATCTCCGATACCCCTTTACCTCAATACCTTGATATCTCAAGGTATTGAGATATCTTTCCCTTCTCTCTGCATCTCACTATCTAACATCTAACTATGCCTATATATATATATATATATATATATATATATATATATATATATATATATATACATATATATATACATATATATATATATATATATATATATATATATATATATATATATATATATAGATAAGTATATAGATATGTATATATATATATATATATATATATATATATATATATATATATATATACACACACATATACATAAATACATATACTTATATATATATATATATATATATATATATATATATATATATATATATATATATATATATATATAAGGGGGGGGGGGGGGGGGGGGGGAGAGCTAGCTGTTGCTACTGGCACTGCTAATGCTGCTACTGCTCTTCTTCTACCTCTTCCTCTCACTATCTCTTTATCTCACTATCTCTCGATCTCTCTATCTCACTCTACTCATCTCTCTAACTCTCTTCTCAATCTCTCTCGCTCATCTCACACACACACACACACACACACACACACACACACACATATATATATATATATATATATATATATATATATATATATATATATATATATATATACACACACACACACAAACATATATTTATATACACTTACACACAAACAAATATGTATATATGTATATATATATATATATATATATATATATATATATATATATATATATATATATATATACACACACTCTCACACACACACACACACACACACATATATATATATATATATATATATATATATATATATATATATATATATATATATATATATATATATACTCACACTAACACACACAAACACACACACACTACACACTCACACTCACACACACTACACACTATACATACATATATATATATATATATATATATATATATATATATATATATATATATATATATATATATATATATATATATATATATATATATATATATATATACACTCACACTATACAAACACACACACACACTCTTTCACACACACTAACACAAACACCAACACACACACCAACACCTATACACACACGCTACCCATATACATATAAACACACACACACACACACACACACAACCACACTCAACACACACACAACCACACACAACCATACTCAAACACACACACAACCACCTACACGCACACTCACCCATATGCATATATATATATATATATATATATATATATATATATATATATATATATATATATATATAAACTCGAAAAACCTAATACACCTCCCCAAGGCTGAATCAACCCGCGCACAAGTCCGAAACCTAGAAACCAAGTCGAAATGGTCATTTGGTCATTTCGACGAACACGTGGAGTGCGGCTCGCGATACCTAATGAAACGCACACCAAACCTAATCGGGAATCGACCCAAAATTTATCTACGAGTTCTAATCGATGTCTAGAACCTCACAAAAATGCTAACTCTCTGATTCTAGGTCTATGACAAAATTTCACATGGATGTGGAACCCACGACGACGGAAAAACTCCCAAATCGTTCGAAAGGCCCAAAACTCTGCGACACGACCTCACGTGTCCGAACGAAGACACGTACCTACCCTCAAGACACCCAAACACGTCTACCTAGGTCCGTCTAACCTAGGACAACACCCAAAATTGGGCCAATCTCGAATTTTATCCAAAATTGACACAAAACCCTATGCCAAAGTCTCCAAACCTATCCAAACAAGCTCCAACTTCCTCCCATAGGTATCCCTAAGGTCTAGGAAGGTTATAAACTACTAATTACACTATATTAGAGTAATTACAAGGGAAAAATTAGGGTTTACCTCTTCGGAGTTGGAATCCCAAGGCCAAAGTCTCCAAAAAATCCCTAAAATTCACCACACCAAGCCTCCAAGCCTCCAACCCAAGCCTCTACACCAATTTTAAGCTCTACACACCTAGGTTAGAGGAATATAAAAGTTTAGGGTTTGATATGGATGAAGAATTGGAGGTGGAAAGAGAAATAGGGAAGATAACTTACTTGGATTTGGAGAAAATAAATGGAGAAGTGAAGAAAGAGGATGGAGAGAAGAAAATGAAGAAGGAAGAAATAGGAATGAAGGGGGGAGGGGCCGGCCATGTAGAAATAGGGTTAGGGTTAGGGTTTTGCATTTAGGTACAAAGACCAAAATGCCCTTAAATTAAGTCATCCACACTAGGGTTTGGGTTTGGGGTTCCAAATGTACTCTAATTAATTCCTAATCACTCCAACTAACTAATTAAAATATAAATAACTATTCTAAACCAATAAATGAGTCTGACAAGGGTGTTGGTTGGGTTTGACAAGGGTCCACTAGGGTCTGACATGTGTCCAGACTAGCCAAAACCCTAAAACAACTAATAAAATTAAATATATGCATCTAATTAAATATTAATACAAATATTTATGATTAATACATAATTTACCC
>JAYESA010001582.1:0-41354 GCA_036927795.1 Iris macrosiphon
AGAATCACCCATCTGTACTCAATTTCATCATCCAGGCCTGCTTTATGCCATATTTCGGTTTTCATCACCCTTCTATAATCGTTTTCATCATTGTATGCTCATTCTAAACCGTATTCAGTTAGGATCACCCATCTAAACTCGTCTGCGTCATTGTATGCCAATTCTACACCGTGTTTCGGTTAGAACAACACCCATTTATACTTGTTTTCACTGGTCTACGATCGTTTTATACCATATTTAGGTTAGAACCACCCATCTATACTCGTTTTCATCATTGCACGCTCATTCTAGACCATATTTGGGCCAGAATTATTCATTCATACTTGCCTTCACCAGTCTACGAGCATTTGCAAACTTTTTTCGATTAGAATCGCATTTGTATACTCGTTTCACTAATCTATGCCACTTTTATACGTTATTTTTGTTAGCTTTACGCATTTATACTCGGTTTCACCAATCTACATCCATTCTAAAGCATATTTTAATTAGAATCACCTATCTATACTCGTTTTTACCATTCTAAGCCTGTTTTATGCCCATATTTCTGTTAGAATCACATATCTATACTCGTCTTTACCTCCTATGCCTGTTTTATAATATATTTCGGTTAGAATTACCCATCTGTACTCGTTTTCACCATTCTACGCTCATTCTAAACCATATTTCGGTTAGAATAACTCACTTGTGCTCGTTTTCACTGGTCTACGGCCGTTTTGTACCTTATTTCGGTTAGAATCACGCGTTCATTACTCGTTTTCACTAGTTTGCGTGTATTTGAAATCTTATTTCGGTTAGAATCACATTTCTATACTCGTTTCCACAATCTATGCCGCTTTCTTACTTATTTCGGTTTAGAGTCACGTATCTATGTTCGGTTACCATCTACGCCCACTCTAGACCATAATTAGATTAGAGTCACCCATCCATGCTCTTTTTCACCATTCTAAGCCTGTTTTATACCATGTTTCGTTAGAATCACCCATCTATACTCGTTTTTTACCATTCTAAGTACGGTTTATACCCTATTTCGGTTAGAATCACCAATCTGTACTCATTTTCATTATTGTATTCTCATTCTACACCATATTTCGGTTAGAATCAATCATATATACCCGTTTTCACTAGTATACGAGCATTTTATACCTTATTTTAGTTAGAATCGTATCTATATACTCGTTTTCACTGATCTAGGCAACCTTTATACCTTATTTCGTTTAAAATTATGCACCTATACTCGGTTTCACCAATTTACGCCCATTCTAAATCATATTTCGATTAGAATCATTGTATGCCAATTCTACACCGTGTTTCGGCTAGAATAACACCCATTTATACTCGTTTTCACTGGTCTATGATCGTTTTATACCATATTTAGGTTAGAACCACCCATCTATACTCGTTTTCATCATTGCACGCTCATTCTAGACCATATTTGGGCCAGAATCATTCATTCATACTTGCCTTCACCAGTCTACGAGCATTTGCAATCTTTTTTCGGTTAGAATCGCATTTGTATACTCGTTTCACTAATCTATGCCACTTTTATACGTTATTTTTGTTAGTTTTACGCATTTATACTCGGTTTCACCAATCTACGTCCATTCTAAAGCATATTTTAATTAGAATCACCTATCTATACTCGTTTTTACCATTCTAAGCCTGTTTTATGCCCATATTTCTGTTAGAATCACACATCTATACTCGTCTTTACCCTCCTGTGCCTATTTTATAATATATTTCGGTTAGAATTACCCATCTGTACTCGTTTTCACCATTCTATGCTCGTTCTAAACAATATTTCGGTTAGAATAACTCACTTGTGCTCGTTTTCACTGGCCTACGGCCGTTTTGTACCTTATTTCGGTTAGAATCACGCGTTCATACTCGTTTTCACTAGTTTGCGTGTATTTGAAATCTTATTTCGGTTAGAATCACATTTCTATACTCGTTTCCACAAATCTATGCCACTTTTCTTACTTATTTCGGTTAGAGTCACGTATCTATGTTCGGTACCATCTACGCCCACTCTAGACCATAATTAGATTAGAGTCACCCATCCATGCTCTTTTTCACCATTCTAAGCCTGTTTTATACCATGTTTCGTTAGAATCACCCATCTATACTCGTTTTTACCATTCTAAGCACGGTTTATACCCTATTTCGGTTAGAATCACCCATCTGTACTCATTTTCATCTTTGTATTCTCATTCTACACCATATTTCGGTTAGAATCAATCATATATACCCATTTTCACTAGTATACGAGCATTTTATACCTTATTTTAGTTAGAATCGTATCTATATACTCGTTTTCACTGATCTTGGCAACCTTTATACCTTATTTCATTTAAAATTATGCACCTATACTCGGTTTCACCAATTTACGCCCATTCTAAATCATATTTCGATTAGAATCACCCATCTGTACTCGTTCTCACCATCCTAAACCATTTTCGGTTAGAATTATTTATTTATACTCGTTTTCACCAGTCTACGAGCATTTGATAGCTTATTTCGGTTAGAACCATACTTGTATACTCGTTTTCGCAAGTCTAGGCCGCTTTACAGCATATTTCGGTTAGAATTAGCCATCTATGCTCGGTTTCACCAATCTACATCTATTATAAACCTTGTTGAGATTAGAATCACCCATCTGTACTCAATTTCATCATCTAGGCCTGCTTTATGCCATATTTTGGTTTTCATCACCCTTCTATACTCGTTTTCATCATTGTATGCTCATTCTAAATCGTATTTCAGTTAGGATCACCCATCTAACTCGTCTGCGTCATTGTATGCCAATTCTACACCGTGTTTCGGTTAGAACAACACCCATTTATACTCGTTTTCACTGGTCTACGATCGTTTTATACCATATTTAGGTTAGAACCACCCATCTATACTCGTTTTTCATCATTGTACGCTCATTCTAGACCATATTTGGGCCAGAATCATTCATTCATACTTGCCTTCACCAGTCTACGAGCATTTACAATCTTTTTTCGATTAGAATCGTATTTGTATACTCGTTTCACTAATCTATGCCACTTTTATACGTTTATTTTTGTTAGCTTTACGCATTTATACTCGGTTTCACCAATCTACGTCCATTCTAAAGCATATTTTAATTAGAATCACCTATCTATACTCGTTTTTTACCATTCTAAGCCTGTTTTATGCCCATATTTCTGTTAGAATCACATATCTATACTCGTCTTTACCCTCTGTGCCTGTTTTATAATATATTTTGGTTAGAATTACCCATCTGTACTCGTTTTCACCATTCTACGCTCATTCTAAACCATATTTCGGTTAGAATAACTCACTTGTGCTCGTTTTCACTGGTCTACGGCCATTTTGTACCTTATTTCGCTTAGAATCACGCGTTCATACTCGTTTTCACTAGTTTGCGTGTATTTGAAATCTTATTTCGGTTAGAATCACATTTCTATACTCGTTTCACAAATCTATGCCACTTTCTTACTTATTTCGGTTAGAGTCACGTATCTATGTTCGGTTACCATCTACGCCCACTCTAGACCATAATTAGATTAGAGTCACCCATCCATGCTCTTTTCACCATTCTAAGCCTGTTTTATACCATGTTTCGTTAGAATCACCCATCTATACTCATTTTTTACCATTCTAAGCACGGTTTATACCCTATTTCGGTTAGAATCACCCCATCTGTACTCATTTTCATCATTGTATTCTCATTCTACACTATATTTCGGTTAGAATCAATCATATATACCCGTTTTCACTAGTATACGAGCATTTTATACCTTATTTTAGTTAGAATCGTATCTATATACTCGTTTTCACTGATCTAGGCAACCTTTATACCTTATTTCGTTTGAAATTATGCACCTATACTCAGTTTCACCAATTTACGCCCATTCTAAATCATATTTTCGATTAGAATCACCCATCTGTACGCGTTCTCACCATCCTAAATCATTTTCGGTTAGAATTATTTATTTATACTCGTTTTCACCAGTCTACGAGCATTTGATAACTTATTTCGGTTAGAACCATACTTGTATACTCATTTTTGCAAGTCTAGGCCACTTTTACAGCATATTCCGGTTAGAATTAGCCATCTATGCTCGGTTTCACCAATCTACATCCATTATAAACCTTGTTGAGATTAGAATCACCCCATCTGTACTCAATTTCATCATCCAGGCCTGCTTTATGCCATATTTCGGTTTTCATCACCCTTCTATACTCGTTTTCATCATTGTATGCTCATTCTAAACCGTATTTCAGTTAGGATCACCCATCTAAACTCGTCTGCGTCCATTGTATGCCAATTCTACACCGTGTTTCGGTTAGAACAATACCCATTTATACTCATTTTCACTGGTCTATGATCGTTTTATACCATATTTAGGTTAGAACCACCCATCTATACTCGTTTTCATCATTGCACGCTCATTCTAGACCATATTTGGGCCAGAATCATTCATTCATACTTGCCTTCACCAGTCTACGAGCATTTGTAATCTTTTTTCGATTAGAATCGCATTTGTATACTCGTTTCACTAATCTATGCCACTTTTATACATTATTTTTGTTAGCTTTACGCATTTATACTCGGTTTCACCAATCTACGTCCATTCTAAAGCATATTTTAATTAGAATCACCTATCTATACTCGTTTTTACCATTCTAAGCCTGTTTTATGCCCATATTTCTGTTAGAATCACACATCTATACTCGTCTTTACCCTCCTGTGCCTGTTTTATAATATATTTCGGTTAGAATTACCCATCTGTACTCGTTTTCACCATTCTACGCTCATTCTAAACCATATTTCGGTTAGAATAACTCACTTGTGCTCGTTTTTACTGGTCTACGGCCGTTTTGTACCTTATTTCGGTTAGAATCACGCGTTCATACTCATTTTCACTAGTTTGCGTGTATTTGAAATCTTATTTCGGTTAGAATCACATTTCTATACTCGTTTCCACAAATCTATGCCACTTTCTTACTTATTTTGGTTAGAGTCACGTATCTATGTTCGGTTACCATCTACGCCCCACTCTAGACCATAATTAGATTAGAGTCACCCATCCATGCTCTTTTTCACCATTCTAAGCCTGTTTTATACCATGTTTCGTTAGAATCACCCATCTATACTCGTTTTTACCATTCTAAGCACGGTTTATACCCTATTTCGGTTAGAATCACCCATCTGTACTCATTTTCATTATTGTATTCTCATTCTACACCATATTTCGGTTAGAATCAATCATATATACCCGTTTTCACTAGTATACGAGCATTTTATACCTTATTTTAGTTAGAATCGTATCTATATACTCGTTTTCACTGTTCTAGGCAACCTTTATACCTTATTTCGTTTAAAATTATGCACCTATACTCGGTTTCACCAATTTACGCCCATTCTAAATTATATTTCGATTAGAATCATTGTATGCCAATTCTATACCGTGTTTCGGCTAGAATAACACCCATTTATACTCGTTTTCACTGGTCTACGATCGTTTTATACCATATTAGGTTAGAACTATCCATCTATACTCGTTTTTCATCATTGCACGCTCATTCTAGACCATATTTGGGCCAGAATCATTCATTCATACTTTGCCTTCACCAGTCTACGAGCATTTGCAATCTTTTTTCGATTAGAATCGCATTTGTATACTCGTTTCACTAATCTATGCCACTTTTATACATTATTTTTGTTAGCTTTACGCATTTAATACTCGGTTTCACCAATCTACGTCCATTCTAAAGCATATTTTAATTAGAATCACCTATCTATACTCGTTTTTACCATTCTAAGCCTGTTTTATGCCCATATTTCTGTTAGAATCACACATCTATACTCGTCTTTACCCTCCTGTGCCTGTTTTATAATATATTTCGGTTAGAATTACCCATCTGTACTCGTTTTCACCATTCTACGCTCATTCTAAACCATATTTCGGTTAGAATAACTCACTTGTGCTCGTTTTCACTGGTCTACGGCCGTTTTGTACCTTATTTCGGTTAGAATCACGCGTTCATACTCATTTTCACTAGTTTGCGTGTATTTGAAATTTTATTTCGGTTAGAATCACATTTCTATACTCGTTTCCACAAATCTATGCCACTTTCTTACTTATTTCGGTTAGAGTCACGTATCTATGTTCGGTTACCATCTACGCCCACTCTAGACCATAATTAGATTAGAGTCACCCATCCATGCTCTTTTTCACCATTCTAAGCCTGTTTTATACCATGTTTCGTTAGAATCACCCATCTATACTCGTTTTTACCATTCTAAGCACAGTTTATACCCTATTTCGGTTAGAATCACCCATCTGTACTCATTTTCATTATTGTATTCTCATTCTACACCATATTTCGGTTAGAATCAATCATATATACCCGTTTTCACTAGTATACGAGCATTTTATACCTTATTTTAGTTAGAATCGTATCTATATACTCGTTTTCACTGTTCTAGGCAACCTTTATACCTTATTTCGTTTAAAATTATGCACCTATACTCGGTTTCACCAATTTATGCCCATTCTAAATTATATTTCGATTAGAATCATTGTATGCCAATTCTATACCGTGTTTCGGCTAGAATAACACCCATTTATACTCGTTTTCACTGGTCTATGATCGTTTTTATACCAGTATTTAGGGTTAGAACCACCCATCTATACTCGTTTTTATCATTGCACGCTCATTCTAGACCATATTTGGGCCAGAATCATTCATTCATACTTGCCTTCACCAGTCTACGAGCATTTGCAATCTTTTTTCGATTAGAATCGTATTTGTATACTCGTTTCACTAATCTATGCCACTTTTATACGTTATTTTTGTTAGTTTTACGCATTTATACTCGGTTTCACCAATCTACGTCCATTCTAAAGCATATTTTAATTAGAATCACCTATCTATACTCATTTTTACCATTCTAAGCCTGTTTTATGCCCATATTTCTGTTAGAATCACACATCTATACTCGTCTTTACCCTCCTGTGCCTATTTTATAATATATTTCGGTTAGAATTACCCATCTGTACTCGTTTTCACCATTCTATGCTCGTTCTAAACAATATTTCGGTTAGAATAACTCACTTGTGCTTATTTTCACTGGCCTACGGCCGTTTTGTACCTTATTTCGGTTAGAATCACGCGTTCATACTCGCTTTTCACTAGTTTGCGTGTATTTGAAATCTTATTTCGGTTAGAATCATATTTCTATACTCGTTTCCACAAATCTATGCCACTTTCTTACTTATTTCGGTTAGAGTCATGTATCTATGTTCGGTTACCATCTACGCCCACTCTAGACCATAATTAGATTAGAGTCACCCATCCATGCTCTTTTTCACCATTCTAAGCCTGTTTTATACCATGTTTCGTTAGAATCACCCATCTATACTCGTTTTTACCATTCTAAGAACGGTTTATACCCCTATTTCGGTTAGAATCACCCATCTGTACTCATTTTCATCATTGTATTCTCATTCTACACCATATTTCAGTTTGAATCAATTATATATACCCGTTTTCACTAGTATACGAGCATTTTATACCTTATTTTAGTTAGAATCGTGTCTATATACTCGTTTTCACTGTTTTAGGCAACCTTTATACCTTATTTCGTTTAAAATTATGCACCTATATTCGGTTTCACCAATTTATGCCCATTCTAAATCATATTTCGATTAGAATCATGTATGCCAATTCTATACCGTGTTCGGCTAGAACAACACCCATTTATACTCGTTTTCACTGGTCTATGATCGTTTTATACCTTATTTAGGTTAGAACCACCCATCTATACTCGTTTTCATCATTGCACGCTCATTCTAGACCATATTTGGGCCAGAATCATTCATTCATACTTGCCTTCACCAGTCTACGAGCATTTGCAATCTTTTTTCGATTAGAATCGCATTTGTATACTCGTTTCACTAATCTATGCCACTTTTATACGTTATTTTTGTTAGTTTTACGCATTTATACTCGGTTTCACCAATCTACGTCCATTCTAAAGCATATTTTAATTAGAATCACCTATCTATACTCGTTTTTACCATTCTAAGCCTGTTTTATGCCCATATTTCTGTTAGAATCACACATCTATACTCGTCTTTACCCTCCTGTGCCTATTTTATAATATATTTCGGTTAGAATTACCCATCTGTACTCGTTTTCACCATTCTATGCTCGTTCTAAACAATATTTCGGTTAGAATAACTCACTTGTGCTTATTTTCACTGGGCCTACGGCCATTTTGTACCTTATTTCGGTTAGAATCACGCGTTCATACTCGTTTTCACTAGTTTGCGTGTATTTGAAATCTTATTTCGGTTAGAATCATATTTCTATACTCGTTTCCACAAATCTATGCCACTTTCTTACTTATTTCGGTTAGAGTCACGTATCTATGTTTGGTTACCATCTACGCCCACTCTAGACCATAATTAAAATTAGAGTCACCCATCCATGCTCTTTTTCACCATTCTAAGCTGTTTTATACCATGTTTCGTTAGAATCACCCATCTATACTCGTTTTACCATTCTAAGAACGGTTTGTACCCTATTTCGGTTAGAATCACCCATCTGTACTCATTTTCATCATTGTATTCTCATTCTACACCATATTTCGGTTAGAATCAATCATATATACCCGTTTTCACTAGTATACGAGCATTTTATACCTTATTTTAGTTAGAATCGTATCTATATACTCGTTTTCACTGATCTAGGCAACCTTTATACCTTATTTCGTTTAAAATTATGCACCTATACTCGGTTTCACCAATTTACGCCCATTCTAAATCATATTTCGATTAGAATCACCCATCTGTACTCGTTCTCACCATCCTAAACCATTTTCGATTAGAATTATTTATTTATACTCGTTTTCACCAGTCTACGAGCATTTGATAACTTATTTCGGTTAGAACCATACTTGTATACTCGTTTTCGCAAGTCTAGGCCACTTTTACAGCATATTCCGGTTAGAATTAGCCATCTATGCTCGGTTTCACCAATCTACATCTATTATAAATCTTGTTGAGATTAGAATCATCCATCTGTACTCAATTTCATCATCCAGGTCTGCTTTATGCCATATTTCGGTTTTCATCACCCTTCTATACTCGTTTTCATCATTGTATGCTCATTCTAAACCGTATTTCAGTTAGGATCACCCATCTAAACTCGTCTGCGTCATTGTATGCCAATTCTACACCGTGTTTCGGTTAGAACAACACCCATTTATACTTGTTTTCACTGGTCTACGATCGTTTTATACCATATTTAGGTTAGAACCACCCATCTATACTCGTTTTCATCATTGCACGCTCATTCTATACCATATTTGGGCCAGAATTATTCATTCATACTACTTGCCTTCACTAGTCTACGAGCATTTGCAATCTTTTTTCGATTAGAATCGCATTTGTATACTCGTTTCACTAATCTATGCCACTTTTATACGTTATTTTTGTTAGCTTTACGCATTTATACTCGGTTTCACCAATCTACGTCCATTCTAAAGCATATTTTAATTAGAATCACCTATCTATACTCGTTTTTACCATTCTAAGCCTGTTTTATGCCCATATTTCTGTTAGAATCACACATCTATACTCGTCTTTACCCTCCTGTGCCTATTTTATAATATATTTCGGTTAGAATTATCCATCTGTACTCGTTTTCACCATTCTATGCTCGTTCTAAATAATATTTCGGTTAGAATAACTCACTTGTGCTCGTTTTCACTGGCCTACGGCCGTTTTGTACCTTATTTCGGTTAGAATCACGCGTTCATACTCGTTTTCACTAGTTTGCGTGTATTTGAAATCTTATTTCGGTTAGAATCACATTTCTATATTCGTTTCCACAAATCTATGCCACTTTCTTACTTATTTCGGTTAGAGTCACGTATCTATGTTCGGTTACCATCTACGCCCACTCTAGACCATAATTAGATTAGAGTCACCCATCCATGCTCTTTTTTACCATTCTAAGCCTGTTTTATACCATGTTTCGTTAGAATCACCCATCTATACTCGTTTTTACCATTCTAAGCACGGTTTATATCCTATTTCGGTTAGAATCACCCATCTGTACTCATTTTCATCATTGTATTCTCATTCTACACCATATTTCGGTTAGAATCAATCATATATACCCGTTTTCACTAGTATACGAGCATTTTATACCTTATTTTAGTTAGAATCATATCTATATACTCGTTTTCACTGATCTAGGCAACCTTTATACCTTATTTCGTTTAAAATTATGCACCTATACTCGGTTTCACCAATTTACGTCCATTCTAAATCATATTTCGATTAGAATCACCCATCTGTACTCGTTCTCACCATCCTAAACCATTTTCGGTTAGAATTATTTATTTATACTCGTTTTCACCAGTCTACGAGCATTTGATAACTTATTTCGGTTAGAACCATACTTGTATACTCATTTTCGCAAGTCTAGGCCACTTTTACAGCATATTCCGGTTAGAATTAGCCATCTATGCTCGGTTTCACCAATCTACATCCATTATAAACCTTGTTGAGATTAGAATCACCCATCTGTACTCAATTTCATCATCCAGGCCTGCTTTATGCCATATTTCGGTTTTCATCACCCTTCTATACTCATTTTCATCATTGTATGCTCATTCTAAACCGTATTTCAGTTAGGATCACCCATCTAAACTCGTCTGCGTCATTGTATGCCAATTCTACACCGTGTTTCGGTTAGAACAACACCCATTTATACTCGTTTTCACTGGTCTACGATCGTTTTATACCATATTTAGGTTAGAACCACCCATCTATACTCGTTTTTATCATTGCACGCTCATTCTAGACCATATTTGGGCCAGAATCATTCATTCATACTTGCCTTCACCAGTCTACGAGCATTTGCAATCTTTTTTCGATTAGAATCGCATTTGTATACTCGTTTCACTAATCTATGCCACTTTTATACGTTATTTTTGTTAGCTTTACGCATTTATACTCTGTTTCACCAATCTACGTCCATTCTAAAGCATATTTTAATTAGAATCACCTATCTATACTCGTTTTTACCATTCTAAGCCTGTTTTATGCCCATATTTCTGTTAGAATCACACATCTGTACTCGTCTTTACCCTCCTGTGCCTGTTTTATAATATATTTCGGTTAGAATTACCCATCTGTACTCGTTTTCACCATTCTACGCTCATTCTAAACCATATTTCGGTTAGAATAACTCACTTGTGCTCGTTTTCACTGGTCTACGGCCGTTTTGTACCTTATTTTGGTTAGAATCACGCGTTCATACTCGTTTTCACTAGTTTGCGTGTATTTGAAATCTTATTTCGGTTAGAATCACATTTCTATACTCGTTTCCACAAATCTATGCCACTTCCTTACTTATTTTGGTTAGAGTCACGTATCTATGTTCGGTTACCATCTACGCCCACTCTAGACCATAATTAGATTAGAGTCACCCATCCATGCTCTTTTTCACCATTCTAAGCCTGTTTTATACTATGTTTCGTTAGAATCACCCATCTATACTCGTTTTTACCATTCTAAGCACGGTTTATACCCTATTTCGGTTAGAATCACCCATCTGTAATCATTTTCATCATTGTATTCTCATTCTACACCATATATCGTTTAGAATCAATCATATATACCCGTTTTCACTAGTATACGAGCATTTTATACCTTATTTTAGTTAGAATCGTATCTATATACTCGTTTTCACTAATCTAGGCAACCTTTATACCTTATTTCGTTTAAAATTGTGCACCTATACTCGGTTTCACCAATTTACGCCCATTCTAAATCATATTTCGATTAGAATCACCCATCTGTACTCGTTCTCACCATCCTAAACCATTTTCGGTTAGAATTATTTATTTATACTCGTTTTCACCAGTCTACGAGCATTTGATAACTTATTTCGGTTAGAACCATACTTGTATACTCATTTTCGCAAGTCTAGGCCACTTTTAAAGCATATTCCGGTTAGAATTAGCCATCTATGCTCGGTTTCACCAATCTACATCCATTATAAACCTTGTTGAGATTAGAATCACCCATCTGTACTCAATTTCATCATCCAGGCCTGCTTTATGCCATATTTCGGTTTTCATCACCCTTCTATACTCGTTTTCATCATTGTATGCTCATTCTAAACCGTATTTCAGTTAGGATCACCCATCTAAACTCGTCTGTGTCACGACCCGCACCCGGTATAAGGGCACGAGAGCGTGGGTACGTCCAGCCTACGCCGCAGCATCGGCGGTAGAACGCTGTCTAGGTCAAGTGCTATCTAGATAATCTCACACTAGTATCCAACTCCATAAGGAGACACGGATAACACTAAAATAAATCTAGAAATACTCAATCACAACTACAGCACGATAGGAAATGAAAAAATAAAAGAATACAGCACAAGTCTAATGATAACATAACATACCTGCAATCCTTAACTTCCAATCCCCAAGTGTCAGAAACCAGTCTACTAATGTCACAGTCTGGAAAAATATTTTCCAGTCAGGAAGGAGCAAAGTACATCTCTAAATAGCAGTTCTATATAAATGACATAAACTATGTAGCAGTTCTAGATGGAAACATACCAGATGCATGTATAGGTACGAGAAATATATAATGAAAGAAATACTGGAAAATACTGTAAGTAAACGCAGGAAAAGAAACAATATGTCCATGAGCAAGAATTCTATGACTAAGTGTGTGAGTACTAGCTTTAACATGTGATCGGCTTGGGAACTTGATCAGGCTGGTTACATGTGATTAGCTATGATTCATGGAAGGTCAGGCTAACCGTTGGTTAGCTATGATGCAGGGAGAGGTCAGGCTAATCACACGTAACAGCTATGAGGCATGGAGATGGTCAGGCCGCACCCGACGTGAGATGTGGGGTGAGCTATGATGCATGGATAGTTGGGTATGATCACATATCTACACTAAAATACTCCCCAAACCCCCGACTGGTATAGTAGATCCAATCATGGTACGCTATGGCACGGGATTCCCTAGGAAGGTAGCAAATCTCCCCGGGAATCAGTGTCTGTACATGCACAAGATAACAAGGAAAACAAGTCTCGTACAAGCTACACCATGAATAAGGAATAACATCTCATGACGAGATCCGTGTATACCAATCCGTGTAACCAATGTGTCGTGAACATGGATATTTACACTAGATACAGTGAACATAGGAGATATCATAAATTAGAAACTAATCAGAGAATGTACTTGCCTTGGGTCCTTAGCTGGTAAAACCAATGTCCTGTTCCAGAGTATCCCCTGGGTAAACCAACAGTCCTATAAGCATAACACAAGCAAACCACATTTGCATCAGGTGCTACACTAACACATTACAAATATATGAACTCAGGGGCTCTATCAAGTATGGCACTAGTCAACTAGGGTCACCTAGTAATTTAACTATTAATCATATTATCAATAAATAATTTAATACATATATATAGGTACACATTTTTACTCTAAAATACGGTTATATATACATATATACCAATATACATTTATTTATATTAAATACTAAAACATACATTAATACTTAGTATACCAATAAAACGTATATATTATAATATATATAAGTGTCTATTAGTAATTTACAAAAATACGTATTTGTGTGTATACGCTAATAGATGTATATACATATATATTTTTTATACCAAAATACATATTTGTATATATGTATATCAATCAAAAATCCTTATACATAATACATAATTAAACTAATTATATAAATAACTAATTATATATACTAAACTAATGTTGTAATTTAATAAACTAATTGTTTAATAATTTAACTACTGATTAATTAATAATTACTGATTGATGAATTAATTAACTGATAAAAACTAACTGATTAAGATTAATTAACTGATTAATCTGACTAATTAACTAATCTAATTTTACTAACTAATCTAATATATACTAAACTGATTATAAGAAAATACCAAACTAATTAATTGATATTTACTAACTGGTTAATAAATAAATTCCTGATTAATAACAAATTACTGTTTATTAAGAATTAGCTAATCAAATCATTAACTTAAACTAACTATAATTAATTAATTAACTAATAAATCATACTAAACTAATTAAATGACTTAACTAAACTAATTAAATGACTTAATTAAACTAATTACGAATTAATTAAACTAATTATGAATTAATGAAACAAATTTGAGTTAATTAAACTAATTACAAATTTACTAAACTAATTATATTTATTTACTAAACAAATTACAATTTTAACTAATTTATTAATAATTCCTAATCTGGTTAATAATCTGATTAAGAATTATTAATCTGATTAAACCTAATATACTTAACCTAATCCCCAATACATACAGAAGAATGAAAAAAAAAGAAAAACTCACGAAGGGGGGTTTTCCGTCGGTCGTCGGTGCGGGCTCGCCGAGGCGGTGGCGGTCTGCATCGACGGTGGTCAGCGACGTGGGGCTCGACGTCGGGGAGACGCGGCGCTCGGGTCTGCAGCGGCGGTGGTCGACACCGAGGGGCGGCGGCGTGGAGCTCGAGGCGGCGGCGTGGAGCTCGAAGCGGCGGCGGATCTTCTGCGGAGGCGACGACGGCTCCGGGCGGCGCTCGAGGAGGCGGTCGGCTCGAGGACGCGGTCGGCTCGAGGACGGTGGCGTTCGACGGATCTGGCGGCCACCGGCGGCGGCTTCGACCCAGGGCAGCGACAGGGCGGCGACGGCTTCGTTCCAGCGGCGGCCACCGGCTTCAGCGGCGACGGCGGCTCGATCTAGGGTTAGGGCTTAGGGTCTGGGTGTCGGGGTCGTGTCCGGGGCTGGACACGGCGGGGTGCTTTACTGTGGACGTGTCCGGGTTTGCCGGACACGGAGATGCTGTGTACAGTGGTGGATGTGGAGGTGGTGTCCGGGTGTGTCGGACACGGAAAAGCTGGTTGTAAACTGTAAATCTGGACACAGGAAATGAAATGGATACGGTGGGACACCCGGGGTCGGACCCGAGGCCATCACGGCTGACACGGTGATGCTGGACACACGGACACGAGCACACAAGATGATGGTGATGGCTTGTTGGCTTGGGAATTGTGGAGGCTAGCCAATAATTAGGAGATTAGGGTTTCTTGGGAATGGTGAGAAGGAGAACTTAAATAGGGAGAAGGGTGTGGGATAAAGGGTTGCGGGTTGGCCCAATGAGGAATGGCCCAGAATTAAATATAAAGGGGCTTTTCATGTGGGAAGAATGGGGGCGTGAATGGGAGACGGAAAACGATAAATTAAATAGAAAAGAATTTAAGAAAAGAAAAAAGTTTTTAAGATGCTTTCGATTAGCTACTAATTAAACTCATTTTTTTTTTTAAAATATTAGGAAGTACGTAATTCATTTATTTACTACCCCAATTAATTATAAAATTTATTATGAAGAAACACTAGTCTTTTAATTAATTTTATCAAATAACTAACTTTATGATTTCAAGCCAATAAACATTTGAAACTAGAGAATATATATACATTATTATTTATTTATTTATTTATTTTTGTAATACATCGTCATTTAGGAAAAACGATTTTTATAAAGATTTATAAATTACCTCCTACAATCAAACCTCGTTCTAAATCAAAAATAAAAATTTCAAGGAGAATATTTTATAAAACTCGATATTTTTTTTTTTTTAAAAATGAATTAAAATCTAATTATTTTGGAAATTGGAAATCGGAGGTTACAAGTCTATCCACCTTAGAAAAATTTCGTCCTCGAAATTTTAGGGATGACTAGGATAGAAAAAAAATTTGTTGTTCATAATGATGAATATATCATTGAAAAAATATTTCTATAAGGAAAATATTTACCAAACAGAAGGAAACATGAAGAAAAGAAAATATGGTTTAAGACAGGAATGACTTGAAGGAATCATGGCTCGGCCTTGAATCCTCTAGAAGGTTTTAGGTTTGGGGAAATAGACACGATCACAAAAACAGATAATTTGAATAATGCACGTTACCTTTTCAAAGTAACTAAACCAAGGAAGACCCAGTATAATGAATGATATAGACATGAAAGTTATAGCAAATTCGAAAGATACGGTCGACAATTTGATTTAAGAAACTTAAATACATCCTTCAGAATGTAATCAAGAGACATCTAATCGCCTTTCTTAATTTCTAGGAAAAGAAAGAAAAGAGTAGTCTTTACTACCATCTGAAAATAATCCTTCCTTTTTATCCTCGTTCATTTTACTTTTCTCAATCTTGTGATTCATCATTAACTAATATCTATAAAAGTTCAAATTCCACAACTTTATTAGATTAGATCTTCGAATTTCTGAATCAAAAGCCTTATCATCAAATTCGAGTTTGTTTATCTTAACATCAACTATACCTCGATTATTTCTTCGATTTCAATGTTACTGTCATGGTCAAGATTTTAATTTAGATCACAACCTCAATATACCATGATCTAACCTTACGACCTTCAATTATACGATCCCATAATCAATTATTAAAATCTTCTTTACCATGAGCTTTATTTCATTCCATATTTCTTTATCCGTATGTATAATGTTTCCGAATTTTGAACTATATATATATTTTTCCATCCTCTGAATTTATTATCTCAATGTAAAAATTTTTACTACTCCAATCCTCAATATTTTAATTGAATTCCAGTCGTATCATAATCTCCTCAAATTTTTGAGTCAATAACTAAATACAAAATTTACTATCCGATCCTTTTAATTGAAATCCAATCAATGCATATTTATAAAAATCATATCCCAAAAATTTAAATTTTAAACACAATCCATCAATCATCTAACTAAATTCAATTGATGCTTATTCCAATCTAATTCCTCATCTCAAGAATTTAATTTGACACTATTCCATTTTACGATTTTATTTTCTGCTTTTCTTTTTCCTCAATACTCAACGATGCGATGCTTCCAGTATCTTCAATGCAACATTCATACTATATAAAATTTCTATCTTGCAATCAAATAGATAAAATGATAATTTCTCGAATTTCTCAAATTTTTTTTTTTTTTTTTCAATTCAATCATATCAAGACTTCCTTAAAATTAATAAATCCTCAAATTTTGGCTCTGTCAATTTCTTAACTCTCCTTTCAAGTCAATATTTATCCTCGAGTTTCAATCATCCTCAATCTTCGTAAAAATTATGATCCGTCAATTCTTTTATTAACGCCTTAACTCTTTATTTAAATTAATGCTTATCCACAAATTTAATCCTCTTGTCTCTTTTTGTCAGTCATAACCTCGTCATAGATCTTTGCTATGGTCAAACCCAATGATCATGGTTTAAGAAAACTCTACCTACAGCCATGCAATTTAAGAAAATATAGGTCATGTGTCTTGTCATGGTATTTCAGTCTCTGTTAGGGGGGTACTACTAGTTATATTCTAACAAGAAAATCATGCATGTGAACCACAGTACTAGGAAAATCAATCAATCATCGAAAAGCGAAAGAAAAGGAACATTAAGAAGGAAGAAGGATCATGTTAACATATTACTTGTAGTATCTACTATCTCTAACAAACACTTAACTCTAGCACATTCACTAACTAATTCTCATTCATGTACACTGGTACCCACATCAACTAATCATATATTAATATTCATATCTCTCATCTACCAAAAATTAATCCTCAAAATAATCGTCAAGGTTTAACTTCCCGATCCACTTAAATAAAATGCATATACCTCCTCAAAATTAGATACTTCACATCGAAAAAAATTTAATCACTTCTAGAATCTTGGTAGCCTTAACTAGGTTTAGTGAATCAAATTTAAATCCTCAATATTTTAACAACATAAAATCTCAACTCCTTAAAAAATCTGAAAATATTAAATTCATTTCCACCTTTTAATTTATAACTCCTCAATGTACATATTAGTGCTCACGGTCTCTGATACTCAAGGTGCACTCAATACCTCTATTGTCTAGAACTGTGTACTAATTTGTACTGCCCGAATCACTTGCACTATTACCTCCAATGATCAAAGTCATCATCAACTGTATTTTCTTTCATGATTTCAATTTATGTCAATTGGTATATCATCTAATTATCAACACACAGAGTGCTTACTGTTATTAACGTCATCCTTGACTAATCCTCGATATAGAATCATTAGCACTCTTGGTATTATATCACTAACTGCATTAATGGATTATCTCATCGAGCTTATTAGACTCATGATCACCTGTATCCTCTATAACACTCATGTTTCTTTACTCTCATGGGTATGTGTATGGTTCCTCATCTCGATGGTTGTATATGTATTTCCTTCAATCCTTTAAAGCCTATTAAACTAATCCGTGATACGCCTCACAACTTCCATTACTAATCCTGATATTTCTCTACTTATGACATCTCATTAAACCCTTTATACATATACATTTCTTTACCATTAATATTTCCGATATCAATCATCAAATTGGACATCATGCTCCATAAATCCTTAACACAATTCCCGGATACTTAATCGTTTACATAGATCACTCCATTACATCATCATGATTATCCAGGACGGGTAATTGGCTCTGATACTAACTCTGAGAACTATCACTGATATCCCATACTCTCCTTAATTCTCAGTCTCTAATGACACTACTCCTAGAATCATTGGCACAAGGTACTATGCTAAGGCTAACTCTAGATTAAAGTCTACTGCTCACATATCCAACTAAGAAACACTTACAACTCACTAGCAACACAGTCAATACTAATACAAGACACAACAAAATTACAAGCCACTAATTACCATGCTTAACAAGAAATCCTCAAGGAATAGGAGCTCAAAGACTGAATTGAGGACAGAAGGTATCTTTACTGCTAGTAAGGAAAGAAGCGGTGGAACAAAGTCCTGGAATAACAGAAATAGATAAGTCTTGAGATGATATTTTTAAGAACCAATTTAGGATACAACCTGATAATCATACACGTCTGTCTGAAATCATGACACTCAGAATCCTCGCCACGCCAGTAAGCATAGATGCGATAAACGATAGGTTTCGTAACTAAGGTATGCACTCTATAATCATGTCGTCTAGAATCTTCGCCACGCCAACCGGTATGGCTGCGAAAGACTCTAAGCTTCATAACTATAGTATGTACATCCAAGTCAGGTCCCTACGTTCTCGTCACCACAGCTAATATGGCTGCGATAAATTCTAGGTTCCATAACCAAAGTAGACGTTTTACCTTCCTCACTGTCCTCATCAATATATGTCATCAGATGATACCATAAATCCTAGTCCGTAAAAATTCATCTCAATTTAAAATCAACTCAACAACGATACCAGGAATTAAAGTTAACAACTGGTCAACAAGAATCAAACTCAACAATGATACCGAGATTTTAAATTTTAAAACTGCTCAACAAGAATCAAGTTCAGTAACAACAAGCGAGAGCGGACGGAAACAAGGAAAGATTTAAATTGAAAATAAGATTCTCATGGGGTCATCCCAGGAAATCTTTCAAGAATTTGTGATTGAGTATCCTCTCTCATCCTAGTATCCTATGTCCTATATTTAATAGCAGGTACGCAGTAGTATAACAAGGATGCCACACTACTACGATATCGCACATCTCGCGAAGTCAGACCTGCATGGGCCACCACTAAAAACGTGTCACGACCCGCACCCGGTATAAGGGCACGAGAGCGTGGGTACGTCCAGCCTACGCCGCAGCATCGGCGGTAGAACGCTGTCTAGGTCAAGTGCTATCTAGATAATCTCACACTAGTATCCAACTCCATAAGGAGACACGGATAACACTAAAATAAATCTAGAAATACTCAATCACAACTACAGCACGATAGGAAATGAAGAAATAAAAGAATACAGCACAAGTCTAATGATAACATAACATACCTGCAATCCTTAACTTCCAATCCCCAAGTGTCAGAAACCAGTCTACTAATGTCACAGTCTGGAAAAATATTTTCCAGTCAGGAAGGAGCAAAGTACATCTCTGTCACGACCCGCACCCGGTTTAGGGGCACGAGTGCGTGGGTACGTCCAGCCTACGCCGCAGCATCGGCGGTAGAACGCTGTCTAGGTATTGATACTATCTAACTAATGTCACGTAAGCATCCAATCTCCATTAGGAGGCACGGATAACACAAATAGATGAACATATACTCAATCACCAGGATTACAGCACGATAAGATTTCGAATAATAAAACTAAAATTTAACTCAACACAAGTCCACAAGAAATAACTTTAACTTAACAATATCCAAGAATCATCAAAATGCCGGAGACAAATCCGGTACCAATAGACTGTTAAAAGAACTAACTATGAATAATAATGTCGTCTAGACCTTCCAGAATCACAGATAACTACCAAGTCTGCAGCTACTCACCATAAGTGTCGGACAGTGGTCCTCTAAGGCATAGTCTGGAAAAATGTTTCCAGTCAGGAAGGAGCAAAGCACAATCTCAAATAACAGTTCCATTAATTGATAATGTATATAATACAATGAATCATGTTATGCTAGCTACTGAGAAGACAATGGAATAAGTGTAATGACAGTTTAAGAGAGACAGGCAATGTAAAGAGATAGGCAATTATGATATAGTCAGTGCATGTATGGAAATAAAAGAACAAGAAACAGTATCATATACGGGTGATGTAGTATATGAAAATATAGAGAACTGTAACTATTCTAAGTGTTTGAAATAGTAGTTTCGAAATGTGATCGGCTTGGGAACATGTACGGTTGCTATAAGGCCTGGCTAATCATGGGTGAAGAGCATGATTAACACTTACAGTTTTTATACTACAATAAGAGGTTATGATCACATTTCTTACTAACTACTTCCCCGCCCCCAACTAGTACTGTGGATCCAACCATGACACGTCACGATACACGAGCAAGTAAAGTCTATCATGTACGGTTTCTAAATATACATGTCGTGTACAATGTCAATACGATAATTAAGGTAACATCTCATGACTGCAGATCCAAGCTATACTAGTCCGTGTAGCACAGTGTCAAAGATTCAGTTGTAACATTTCAAGATCATTGAACTTATAGCAATTATCAAGAATTGGAAATTATCAGAGAATGTACTTGCCTCGGTCCTTAGCTGGTATTTATGGATGTCCTGTTCCAGAGTATCCCCTGGTAAACCAACAGTCCTATAACACATCACAATATGACATTTGTATCAGGAGCTATCCTATCAATAAAAATACACTGGCCTTAGGGCTACGCTAGGTACGGTAGGGTCATCTACTAGATAGGCCAACTATACATATACTAATATTCCTTAATTACAATAATAGATATAAGTAAAATATATATACTTTAAACAAAACTAATACCTGTATGTATATACAACATCTCAAATTAAATACAATTATATATATATATGTATATATATTAAAATATGCTAAGGTTTTATGCAAAATGTATACCAATATGAAAATATAACTCTACATATATACATTGATACCAAAATACGGTCATTTACATATTTGTTCATTTATACCAAATTACGTTTTTATTAAATACGAATACCAAAATACGTTTTAATAAGTATACCCATACAAATACATATACACATATGTATTTGTATACCAAAATAATAATTATACTGTATACATACTTGCACCAAAATCACCACATATGCAAAATATATATATACCATGATAGTACATGTATTTAAACACTTTATTCATAAATAACATACATGTACAATATATATGAAATTATATCAAGTATATATATCTATATACAAAATATATATATATATATATATATATTTATGCCAAACTTATTTATAGAATTGATTTAATTACCTACTGCTCATATTAATCAGAGATTAATAAAGTAATTTATTAAATATACTAATTACCACATATATAATACTTTACATTAATTATACATACAAATTTAATTAAAGCATATACTAATTATTATATATACAATTTAAATATATACTAATACGTATTCAAATATTTAAAGTATTAATTAAAAATACTCTACATACATTTACAAAATATACATATATATTTATTCCCATTTCTATTTAAATATATATATATAGCATATACAAATATATATATATATATATACTAATATTATATTTATACTAATTAAACAATTTAATAAAATAATACTATATGCACATTAATATACATATCTATTAGATATATACATACATGTATATTTATACATATTAAATATATATGTAACCATGGATATACATATGTATATATACATATATATATATATATATATATATATATATATATATATATATATAAAGAGAAAGAAGGGGAGAGGAATACTCACTGGGATGGGAACTGGCCGGAGTACGGCCGGACCGCCGCCGGAGTAATGTGGGCCGCCGGAGGATCGGCTGGAAGATGGTAGAGGTAATGGTGTAGATGATGGTGGTGATTCACAGCAGGGAGGAGGAAGAGTAAAGCGCCGGCGCCGGAGGGATGTGCCGAGCAGCAGGAGCAGCCGGCGGAAACTACTGCAGGCCGCCGGATCTGTACAGTGCCGGAGAACGGAGAAGAACAGCAGCGGCAAGGGCTCGAACGCGGGGCTGCTGCCAGCGGGTTCAGTGGGGCCGCCGGACCCGCTGTTGGTGGTGGAGTCGGCCGCTTGCCGGAGGAGTTCGCAGAGGGGGAGGGCCGCTCGCCGGGATCGGGTGTAGCGCCGGCCAGAGTCGGCTGAACCGATGGGAGGCCGGAGGAGTTGTGGACGATGGTGGTGGTGGATATTTGAAGGAGGAGAGGGAGGAGCAGCCGCGGGATGGGGACTCGGCGCCGGAGTACAGGGGAGCCGCCGGACCGACTGAACAGTGGGGGGGGAGAGAGTGAACAGTATTCCCCCCCCTATATAATTCAAATTAAATGAAAGAGAAAGGAAGAAGAAGGAATAAGAAGAAGAAGAAAGGAAAGAAGAAGAGAAGAAGAAGAAGGAGAATTTGCAACGTAGGAGAGAGGGAGGCTTGGGGAATTTTGGAGGCTAGTGAGGTGGTGGTGATTTCTAGGTTTCTTGGGATTAGGGTTTGAGAGTACAAGTCATTAAATAGGGAGAGAGAGGGTGTGATGTAGGGTGAGGATTTGACCCTCTAAATGAGTGGTCTAGATTTGTCAAGAGGAAATAATTCATGGGGATTTGAGGGTGAGAGTTTAATTAAAAAATAAATTGAGTTCCCTCATTGATTAAATTAATTAGGTGTTGGCACTTACAATTGAATAATTGCAACTTAGCCCCTTAAATTCGGGAAATTGCACAAACACATGAAATGACGAAAATTGGGCGGCGATTCGGGGTCCGGTATTTTGTAGGGTCAGGGGGTGCTGTAAGACTGGTACGGGCTGAATTTGAAGGGCACTGGAATTAATTAGGAATTTTAAAATCAGATAAAATGGTATCCTCAAATTAAATAGAAATAAATGCAAGTTGTGTTCAACAATTAATTAGGAGTACCTGGGGCCAAAATCAGGTCAAGTCATCAATACCAATATTGAAGAAGACTCAGAACAGAATATTACCCTAATTTGGGTCGCACGAAAAAATAGGTCAAGATGGCCTCCAATTTTTGATTGGAACGCACAACGATACAAAAATAGGAATTTAAAAATAACGTCCGCGACGACTTTTGTGCGGCCAGAAATAATGCACAGGGAGCAAAATTATGGGTTACAAAAATAGCAGAATTGAAGGCGGGCATGTCTAGGGCAAGATTGTGAATTTTGTTGGAAGACAAAAGTCTGGATAGTGCTCCAAATATCGAAGCAAAGGCAATGCGCAAAATATTAAATAAAATACAGTAATTAATTACAAACTCCAATAAATTAATTCTAAAATAAAACAATTAACCTCAAAATTTCATAATTCGGGCAGGTGCTATCTACTGGCTTCTAGGTCAGTCTGCTAGCTAAATAAAATAATTAACACTGCATCTAATACTATAATTATTTACACATCACACATAATAACTATTTAAATCAAATATATTATTATGCAATTAATTAATTATAAATAACAGTAATATTAAATATTGTAAAAATTCAAAAATACCCCTGTTTCAGAATGTGGTAGTGACAAGTCTACCCACCTTAAAAGAATTTCGTCCTCGAAATTTTAAAATCCTCATATTAGCCTTTAATCATACACATTATTATTCCCTCAATTAAATTCATCAACCAGGACTAATCCACAAGGTCTTTTCACAATTTCAAAAATCTGAAATTATTTGTATCCCTGTAAAATCCTCGACATAGAATCAAGTCCCTTTTTATCAAAAATTTCCTGAAAGTTTTTAGCTACTAATTCGATACGCAGAATTTAATATCCACTCCTTAAAACTCAACAATATGATGTTTAAGGATTCTCCAATTGTTATATCCAATTATAAAGTTCAAAATTCATAACTCGCAATTAAATAAATACATTGATAAATCTCCCAAATTTCTAAATTAATAACCAACTTAAACATGTCAAAATCTTTCCTGGAATTAATAAACCACCAATTATGCCATGTTAATTTCTTAACCATTTATTTAAATCAATAATTATCCTCAAATTTTTAAATCCTCGATTGTTTTATTTATGTATTTACTACCATCAAAATTAAATTCCTTAAATCGTATAATCATGAACTACTCCATATTGTTATTTCCCAATAAATTCTTTCAAAAATTCTATAATCATCATATCCCTAAAAATCTTCAAAAATAATCAAATCACATTCTTATCACAATATCCTCCAAATTTTAAGTTAATAACGAAATGCAAGAATTTAATATTCAATCCTCTAATTGAAATCCAATCAGTGCATATTTTAAAAATTGAATCTCGTCCCAAATTTGAATTTAACACTAATCCATTTGTGTTCTTTATCCCTCGATTTTTTTTTTTTTTTTTCTTTCATAATATGCAACGATGTAATACTTTTGGAACCTTCAATACAATATTCAAAATATAAGTTCTCAACTTGCAGTCCAACAATATATCGATGGCCTTCTTAAATTCCTCAAATTCAATGATAAATTCAATCATTTCATAATTTTCTAAAAATCAATGATTTAACAAAACTTCAATTACGCCATATCAAATTCCCAACTCTTTATTTAATTTAATATTTTTCCTCAAAAATTTTGGCACCTTGTCTCTCTTTGTCAAGTCATAACCTCTTCGTTAATCTTTATTACAGTTAAATCCTCAACAATCAAAGTCTAAGAGAATTCTCCTACACCCATACAACATGCAACCTAAAGGAAATATGTATGATCATGGTATCTTTTGTCAGGGTATTGCAGTCTCTGTATCAGGGGTACTACTAACTACATTATAACAAGAATCATGCATGCAACTATGGTACTAAGGTATCAATCAATCAGAAGACAAAAGAACATGAAGAAAGAAAAGAAAGAACCTGCTAATATATACTTGCAATATCTTCTAACATAATCATAGGTCAAATGATGCATGGAAAGTTTGATACCTCTATCTCTTTAGATACCACACTTTACTACCACCCTAGATTGACACCCAAGTCAGTTGGCAGTGAGATTTCAATCATACTCAAGTCATCAGATCCTTACACATGTATATCATCTACTCATATATTAATATTCATCTCTTATCTACCATAAAGTTAATCCTCGAATTAATCGTCAAGGTTTAACTTCTCGATCAACTTAAAAATAATTGCATACACTCCTCAAAATCAGATACTCAATATCAAAAACTTTAATCACCTTTAAAATCCTTATAGCCTTGACTATGTTTATTGAATTGAATTCGAATACTCAAAATTTAATAACATAAAATCTCATCTCCTCAAAATTCTTTAAAAATTAAAATTTATTTCCACTCTACAAATTATAAATTTAATCCACAAGTATACATATACTACTCACAGTCTCTAATACTCAAGGTGCACTCTAATACACTAATTATTTACAACCTCAACTGTGTACGAAAATTGTACTGTCCGAATTATTTGCACTATCATTTCCAATAATCCAAATTATCATCTCGCATATTTTCTTCAATGATTTTCTATCTATATTACTTAATACCCCAATCTGTTTGTCATCACACGAAGTACTTACTGTCATTTGCACCTTGCTCAACAATATTTGATATAGAATCACTAGCGCTATTGGTATGGTAACACTAGCTTCATCCTTAGATTAACTCGTCAAACTTATTATAAATCACGATCACTTGCACTTTCTATAATACCAATACTAATTATAATAACACCTATCATAGAACTATTGCTACAAGATACTATGCTATGGGTATCTCTAGATTAATGCCTAATGCTCATATGTCCAACTAGGAAACACTTACAATTCACAGGCAACACTCAGTCAACTAATACAAGACACAACCAAAATTGCAAGTCACTAATTATCATACTAACAAGGAATAAGCTCAAAAGGAATTGGATCAAGGACGGAAGGTATCCTTACTGCTAGTAAAGAAAAGAAGCGATGGAACAAAGTCCTGAAATAACAAAATGGATAAGTCTTGAGATGATATTTTAAGGACCAATCTAAGATACAACCTGATAATCATACACGTCTGCCAGAAATCATGACACACAGAATTCCTCGCCACGCCAGTAAGCATAGAGGCGATAACGACAGGTTCCATAACTAAGGTATGCAACTCTATAATCATGTCATCTAGAATCCTCGCCACGCCAACCGGTATGGCTGCGAGAAACTCTAAATCTCATAACTAAAGTATGTACATCCAAGTTAGGTTCCTACGTTCTCGTCACGACAGCTAATATGGCTGCGATAAATTCTAGGTTCCATAATCAAAGTAGACGTTTTACCTTTCTCACTGTCCTCATCAATATACGTCATCAGATGATACCGTAAATTTTAGCCCGTAAAATTCACCTTGATATGAAATCAAAACTCCACAATGATACCAGGAATTAAAGTTAACGACTGGTCAACAAGAATTAAACTCAATATCCAAAAGTGAGGACGGACGAAAACAAGGAGGAAGGGTTTAAATTGGAATTTATAATGAGATTCTCAAGGGTCGTCCGAGGAATCTCTCAAATAATTTGTGATTGAGTATCCTCTATCATCCTAGTATCCTAGGTCCTATGTCCTATAGCAGGCACGCAATAGTGTAACAAAGATGCCACACTACTACGACATCGCACAACTCGCGAAGTCTGACCTGCATGGGCCACCACTAAAAATGTGTCACGACCCGCACCCGGTTTAGGGGCACGAGTGCGTGGGTACGTCCAGCCTACGCCGCAGCATCGGCGGTAGAACGCTGTCTAGGTATTGATACTATCTAACTAATGTCACGTAAGCATCCAATCTCCATTAGGAGGCACGGATAACACAAATAGATGAACATATACTCAATCACCAGGATTACAGCACGATAAGATTTCGAATAATAAAACTAAAATTTAACTCAACACAAGTCCACAAGAAATAACTTTAACTTAACAATATCCAAGAATCATCAAAATGCCGGAGACAAATCCGGTACCAATAGACTGTTAAAAGAACTAACTATGAATAATAATGTCGTCTAGACCTTCCAGAATCACAGATAACTACCAAGTCTGCAGCTACTCACCATAAGTGTCGGACAGTGGTCCTCTAAGGCATAGTCTGGAAAAATGTTTCCAGTCAGGAAGGAGCAAAGCACAATCTCAAATAACAGTTCCATTAATTGATAATGTATATAATACAATGAATCATGTTATGCTAGCTACTGAGAAGACAATGGAATAAGTGTAATGACAGTTTAAGAGAGACAGGCAATGTAAAGAGATAGGCAATTATGATATAGTCAGTGCATGTATGGAAATAAAAGAACAAGAAACAGTATCATATACGGGTGATGTAGTATATGAAAATATAGAGAACTGTAACTATTCTAAGTGTTTGAAATAGTAGTTTCGAAATGTGATCGGCTTGGGAACATGTACGGTTGCTATAAGGCCTGGCTAATCATGGGTGAAGAGCATGATTAACACTTACAGTTTTTATACTACAATAAGAGGTTATGATCACATTTCTTACTAACTACTTCCCCGCCCCCAACTAGTACTGTGGATCCAACCATGACACGTCACGATACACGAGCAAGTAAAGTCTATCATGTACGGTTTCTAAATATACATGTCGTGTACAATGTCAATACGATAATTAAGGTAACATCTCATGACTGCAGATCCAAGCTATACTAGTCCGTGTAGCACAGTGTCAAAGATTCAGTTGTAACATTTCAAGATCATTGAACTTATAGCAATTATCAAGAATTGGAAATTATCAGAGAATGTACTTGCCTCGGTCCTTAGCTGGTATTTATGGATGTCCTGTTCCAGAGTATCCCCTGGTAAACCAACAGTCCTATAACACATCACAATATGACATTTGTATCAGGAGCTATCCTATCAATAAAAATACACTGGCCTTAGGGCTACGCTAGGTACGGTAGGGTCATCTACTAGATAGGCCAACTATACATATACTAATATTCCTTAATTACAATAATAGATATAAGTAAAATATATACACTTTAAACAAAACTAATACCTGTATGTATATACAACATCTCAAATTAAATACAATTATATATATATATGTATATATATTAAAATATGCTAAGGTTTTATGCAAAATGTATACCAATATGAAAATATAACTCTACATATATACATTGATACCAAAATACGGTCATTTACATATTTGTTCATTTATACCAAATTATGTTTTTATTAAATACGAATACCAAAATACGTTTTAATAAGTATACCCATACAAATACATATACACATATGTATTTGTATACCAAAATAATAATTATACTGTATACATACTTGCACCAAAATCACCACATATGCAAAATATATATATACCATGATAGTACATGTATTTAAACACTTTATTCATAAATAACATACATGTACAATATATATGAAATTATATCAAGTATATATATCTATATACAAAATATATATATATATATATATATATTTATGCCAAACTTATTTATAGAATTGATTTAATTACCTACTGCTCATATTAATCAGAGATTAATAAAGTAATTTATTAAATATACTAATTACCACATATATAATACTTTACATTAATTATACATACAAATTTAATTAAAGCATATACTAATTATTATATATACAATTTAAATATATACTAATACGTATTCAAATATTTAAAGTATTAATTAAAAATACTCTACATACATTTACAAAATATACATATATATTTATTCCCATTTCTATTTAAATATATATATATAGCATATACAAATATATATATATATATATACTAATATTATATTTATACTAATTAAACAATTTAATAAAATAATACTATATGCACATTAATATACATATCTATTAGATATATACATACATGTATATTTATACATATTAAATATATATGTAACCATGGATATACATATGTATATATACATATATATATATATATATATATATATATATATATATATAAAGAGAAAGAAGGGGAGAGGAATACTCACTGGGATGGGAACTGGCCGGAGTACGGCCGGACCGCCGCCGGAGTAATGTGGGCCGCCGGAGGATCGGCTGGAAGATGGTAGAGGTAATGGTGTAGATGATGGTGGTGATTCACAGCAGGGAGGAGGAAGAGTAAAGCGCCGGCGCCGGAGGGATGTGCCGAGCAGCAGGAGCAGCCGGCGGAAACTACTGCAGGCCGCCGGATCTGTACAGTGCCGGAGAACGGAGAAGAACAGCAGCGGCAAGGGCTCGAACGCGGGGCTGCTGCCAGCGGGTTCAGTGGGGCCGCCGGACCCGCTGTTGGTGGTGGAGTCGGCCGCTTGCCGGAGGAGTTCGCAGAGGGGGAGGGCCGCTCGCCGGGATCGGGTGTAGCGCCGGCCAGAGTCGGCTGAACCGATGGGAGGCCGGAGGAGTTGTGGACGATGGTGGTGGTGGATATTTGAAGGAGGAGAGGGAGGAGCAGCCGCGGGATGGGGACTCGGCGCCGGAGTACAGGGGAGCCGCCGGACCGACTGAACAGTGGGGGGGGAGAGAGTGAACAGTATTCCCCCCCCTATATAATTCAAATTAAATGAAAGAGAAAGGAAGAAGAAGGAATAAGAAGAAGAAGAAAGGAAAGAAGAAGAGAAGAAGAAGAAGGAGAATTTGCAACGTAGGAGAGAGGGAGGCTTGGGGAATTTTGGAGGCTAGTGAGGTGGTGGTGATTTCTAGGTTTCTTGGGATTAGGGTTTGAGAGTACAAGTCATTAAATAGGGAGAGAGAGGGTGTGATGTAGGGTGAGGATATGACCCTCTAAATGAGTGGTCTAGATTTGTCAAGAGGAAATAATTCATGGGGATTTGAGGGTGAGAGTTTAATTAAAAAATAAATTGAGTTCCCTCATTGATTAAATTAATTAGGTGTTGGCACTTACAATTGAATAATTGCAACTTAGCCCCTTAAATTCGGGAAATTGCACAAACACATGAAATGACGAAAATTGGGCGGCGATTCGGGGTCCGGTATTTTGTAGGGTCAGGGGGTGCTGTAAGACTGGTACGGGCTGAATTTGAAGGGCACTGGAATTAATTAGGAATTTTAAAATCAGATAAAATGGTATCCTCAAATTAAATAGAAATAAATGCAAGTTGTGTTCAACAATTAATTAGGAGTACCTGGGGCCAAAATCAGGTCAAGTCATCAATACCAATATTGAAGAAGACTCAGAACAGAATATTACCCTAATTTGGGTCGCACGAAAAAATAGGTCAAGATGGCCTCCAATTTTCGATTGGAACGCACAACGATACAAAAATAGGAATTTAAAAATAACGTCCGCGACGACTTTTGTGCGGCCAGAAATAATGCACAGGAAGCAAAATTATGGGTTACAAAAATAGCAGAATTGAAGGCGGGCATGTCTAGGGCAAGATTGTGAATTTTGTTGGAAGACAAAAGTCTGGATAGTGCTCCAAATATCGAAGCAAAGGCAATGCGCAAAATATTAAATAAAATACAGTAATTAATTACAAACTCCAATAAATTAATTCTAAAATAAAACAATTAACCTCAAAATTTCATAATTCGGGCAGGTGCTATCTACTGGCTTCTAGGTCAGTCTGCTAGCTAAATAAAATAATTAACACTGCATCTAATACTATAATTATTTACACATCACACATAATAACTATTTAAATCAAATATATTATTATGCAATTAATTAATTATAAATAACAGTAATATTAAATATTGTAAAAATTCAAAAATACCCCTGTTTCAGAATGTGGTAGTGACAATCTCTAAATAGCAGTTCTATATAAATGACATAAACTATGTAGCAGTTCTAGATGGAAACATACCAGATGCATGTATAGGTACGAGAAATATATAATGAAAGAAATACTGGAAAATACTGTAAGTAAACGCAGGAAAAGAAACAATATGTCCATGAGCAAGAATTCTATGACTAAGTGTGTGAGTACTAGCTTTAACATGTGATCGGCTTGGGAACTTGATCAGGCTGGTTACATGTGATTAGCTATGATTCATGGAAGGTCAGGCTAACCGTTGGTTAGCTATGATGCAGGGAGAGGTCAGGCTAATCACACGTAACAGCTATGAGGCATGGAGATGGTCAGGCCGCACCCGACGTGAGATGTGGGGTGAGCTATGATGCATGGATAGTTGGGTATGATCACATATCTACACTAAAATACTCCCCAAACCCCCGACTGGTATAGTAGATCCAATCATGGTACGCTATGGCACGGGATTCCCTAGGAAGGTAGCAAATCTCCCCGGGAATCAGTGTCTGTACATGCACAAGATAACAAGGAAAACAAGTCTCGTACAAGCTACACCATGAATAAGGAATAACATCTCATGACGAGATCCGTGTATACCAATCCGTGTAACCAATGTGTCGTGAACATGGATATTTACACTAGATACAGTGAACATAGGAGATATCATAAATTAGAAACTAATCAGAGAATGTACTTGCCTTGGGTCCTTAGCTGGTAAAACCAATGTTCTGTTCCAGAGTATCCCCTGGGTAAACCAACAGTCCTATAAGCATAACACAAGCAAACCACATTTGCATCAGGTGCTACACTAACACATTACAAATATATGAACTCAGGGGCTCTATCAAGTATGGCACTAGTCAACTAGGGTCACCTAGTAATTTAACTATTAATCATATTATCAATAAATAATTTAATACATATATATAGGTACACATTTTTACTCTAAAATACGGTTATATATACATATATACCAATATACATTTATTTATATTAAATACTAAAACATACATTAATACTTAGTATACCAATAAAACGTATATATTATAATATATATAAGTGTCTATTAGTAATTTACAAAAATACGTATTTGTGTGTATACGCTAATAGATGTATATACATATATATTTTTTATACCAAAATACATATTTGTATATATGTATATCAATCAAAAATCCTTATACATAATACATAATTAAACTAATTATATAAATAACTAATTATATATACTAAACTAATGTTGTAATTTAATAAACTAATTGTTTAATAATTTAACTACTGATTAATTAATAATTACTGATTGATGAATTAATTAACTGATAAAAACTAACTGATTAAGATTAATTAACTGATTAATCTGACTAATTAACTAATCTAATTTTACTAACTAATCTAATATATACTAAACTGATTATAAGAAAATACCAAACTAATTAATTGATATTTACTAACTGGTTAATAAATAAATTCTTGATTAATAACAAATTACTGTTTATTAAGAATTAGCTAATCAAATCATTAACTTAAACTAACTATAATTAATTAATTAACTAATAAATCATACTAAACTAATTAAATGACTTAACTAAACTAATTAAATGACTTAATTAAACTAATTACGAATTAATTAAACTAATTATGAATTAATGAAACAAATTTGAGTTAATTAAACTAATTACAAATTTACTAAACTAATTATATTTAATTACTAAACAAATTACAATTTTAACTAATTTATTAATAATTCCTAATCTGGTTAATAATCTGATTAAGAATTATTAATCTGATTAAACCTAATATACTTAACCTAATCCCCAATACATACAGAAGAATGAAAAAAAAAGAAAAACTCACGAAGGGGGGTTTTCCGTCGGTCGTCGGTGCGGGCTCGCCGAGGCGGTGGCGGTCTGCATCGACGGTGGTCAGCGACGTGGGGCTCGACGTCGGGGAGACGCGGCGCTCGGGTCTGCAGCGGCGGTGGTCGACACCGAGGGGCAGCGGCGTGGAGCTCGAGGCGGCGGCGTGGAGCTCGAAGCGGCGGCGGATCTTCTGCGGAGGCGACGACGGCTCCGGGCGGCGCTCGAGGAGGCGGTCGGCTCGAGGACGCGGTCGGCTCGAGGACGGTGGCGTTCGACGGATCTGGCGGCCACCGGCGGCGGCTTCGACCCAGGGCAGCGACAGGGCGGCGACGGCTTCGTTCCAGCGGCGGCCACCGGCTTCAGCGGCGACGGCGGCTCGATCTAGGGTTAGGGCTTAGGGTCTGGGTGTCGGGGTCGTGTCCGGGGCTGGACACGGCGGGGTGCTTTACTGTGGACGTGTCCGGGTTTGCCGGACACGGAGATGCTGTGTACAGTGGTGGATGTGGAGGTGGTGTCCGGGTGTGTCGGACACGGAAAAGCTGGTTGTAAACTGTAAATCTGGACACAGGAAATGAAATGGATACGGTGGGACACCCGGGGTCGGACCCGAGGCCATCACGGCTGACACGGTGATGCTGGACACACGGACACGAGCACACAAGATGATGGTGATGGCTTGTTGGCTTGGGAATTGTGGAGGCTAGCCAATAATTAGGAGATTAGGGTTTCTTGGGAATGGTGAGAAGGAGAACTTAAATAGGGAGAAGGGTGTGGGATAAAGGGTTGCGGGTTGGCCCAATGAGGAATGGCCCAGAATTAAATATAAAGGGGCTTTTCATGTGGGAAGAATGGGGGCGTGAATGGGAGACGGAAAACGATAAATTAAATAGAAAAGAATTTAAGAAAAGAAAAAAGTTTTTAAGATGCTTTCGATTAGCTACTAATTAAACTCATTTTTTTTTTAAAAAATATTAGGAAGTACGTAATTCATTTATTTACTACCCCAATTAATTATAAAATTTATTATGAAGAAACACTAGTCTTTTAATTAATTTTATCAAATAACTAACTTTATGATTTCAAGCCAATAAACATTTGAAACTAGAGAATATATATACATTATTATTTATTTATTTATTTATTTTTGTAATACATCGTCATTTAGGAAAAACGATTTTTATAAAGATTTATAAATTACCTCCTACAATCAAACCTCGTTCTAAATCAAAAATAAAAATTTCAAGGAGAATATTTTATAAAACTCGATATTTTTTTTTTTTTTAAAAAATGAATTAAAATCTAATTATTTTGGAAATTGGAAATCGGAGGTTACAGTCTGCGTCATTGTATGCCAATTCTATACCGTGTTTCGGCTAGAACAACACCCATTTATACTCGTTTTCACTGGTCTATGATCGTTTTATACCATATTTAGGTTAGAACCACCCATCTATACTCGTTTTCATCATTGCACGCTCATTCTAGACCATATTTGGGCCAGAATCATTCATTCATACTTGCCTTCACCAGTCTACGAGCATTTGCAATCTTTTTTCGATTAGAATCGCATTTGTATACTCGTTTCACTAATCTATGCCACTTTTATACGTTATTTTTGTTAGTTTTACGCATTTATACTCGGTTTCACCAATCTACGTCCATTCTAAAGCATATTTTAATTAGAATCACCCATCTATACTCGTTTTTACCATTCTAAGCCTGTTTTATGCCCATATTTCTGTTAGAATCACACATCTATACTCGTCTTTACCCTCCTGTGCCTATTTTATAATATATTTCGGTTAGAATTATCCATCTGTACTCGTTTTCACCATTCTATGCTCGTTCTAAACAATATTTCGGTTAGAATAACTCACTTGTGCTTATTTTCACTGGCCTACGGCCATTTTGTACCTTATTTCGGTTAGAATCACGCGTTCATACTCGTTTTCACTAGTTTGCGTGTATTTGAAATCTTATTTCGGTTAGAATCATATTTCTATACTCGTTTCCACAAATCTATGCCACTTTCTTACTTATTTCGGTTAGAGTCACGTATCTATGTTTGGTTACCATCTACGCCCACTCTAGACCATAATTAAATTAGAGTCACCCATCCATGCTCTTTTTCACCATTCTAAGCCTGTTTTATACCATGTTTCGTTAGAATCACCCATCTATACTCGTTTTTACCATTCTAAGAACGGTTTGTACCCTATTTCGGTTAGAATCACCCATCTGTACTCATTTTCATCATTGTATTCTCATTCTACACCATATTTCGGTTAGAATCAATCATATATACCCGTTTTCACTAGTATACGAGCATTTTATACCTTATTTTAGTTAGAATCGTATCTATATACTCGTTTTCACTGATCTAGGCAACCTTTATACCTTATTTCGTTTAAAATTATGCACCTATACTCGGTTTCACCAATTTACGCCCATTCTAAATCATATTTCGATTAGAATCACCCATCTGTACTCGTTCTCACCATCCTAAACCATTTTCGGTTAGAATTATTTATTTATACTCGTTTTCACCAGTCTACGAGCATTTGATAACTTATTTCGGTTAGAACCATACTTGTATACTCATTTTCGCAAGTCTAGGCCACTTTTACAGCATATTCCGGTTAGAATTAGCCATCTATGCTCGGTTTCACCAATCTACATCCATTATAAACCTTGTTGAGATTAGAATCACCCATCTGTACTCAATTTCATCATCTAGGCCTGCTTTATGCCATATTTCGGTTTTCATCACCCTTCTATACTCGTTTTCATCATTGTATGCTCATTCTAAACCGTATTTCAGTTAGGATCACCCATCTAAACTCGTCTGCGTCATTGTATGCCAATTCTACACCGTGTTTTGGTTAGAACAACACCCATTTATACTTGTTTTCACTGGTCTACGATCGTTTTATACCATATTTAGGTTAGAACCACCCATCTATACTCGTTTTCATCATTGCACGCTCATTCTAGACCATATTTGGGCCAGAATTATTCATTCATACTTGCCTTCACCAGTCTACGAGCATTTGCAATCTTTTTTCGATTAGAATCGCATTTGTATACTCGTTTCACTAATCTATGCCACTTTTATACGTTATTTTTGTTAGCTTTACGCATTTATACTCGGTTTCACCAATCTACGTCCATTCTAAAGCATATTTTAATTAGAATCACCTATCTATACTCGTTTTTACCATTCTAAGCCTGTTTTATGCCCATATTTCTGTTAGAATCACACATCTATACTCGTCTTTACCCTCCTGTGCCTATTTTATAATATATTTCGGTTAGAATTATCCATCTGTACTCGTTTTTACCATTCTACGCTCATTCTAAACCATATTTCGGTTAGAATAACTCACTTGTGCTCGTTTTCACTGGTCTACGGCCGTTTTGTACCTTATTTCGGTTAGAATCACGCGTTCATACTCGTTTTCACTAGTTTGCGTGTATTTGAAATCTTATTTCGGTTAGAATCACATTTCTATACTCGTTTCCAGAAATCTATGCCACTTCCTTACTTATTTCGGTTAGAGTCACGTATCTATGTTCGGTTACCATCTACGCCCACTCTAGACCATAATTAGATTAGAGTCACCCATCCATGCTCTTTTTCACCATTCTAAGCCTGTTTTATACCATGTTTCGTTAGAATCACCCATCTATACTCGTTTTTACCATTCTAAGCACGGTTTATACCCTATTTCGGTTAGAATCACCCATCTGTACTCATTTTCATCATTGTATTCTCATTCTACACCATATTTCGGTTAGAATCAATCATATATACCCGTTTTCACTAGTATACGAGCATTTTATACCTTATTTTAGTTAGAATCGTATCTATATACTCGTTTTCACTGATCTAGGCAACCTTTATACCTTATTTCGTTTAAAATTATGCACCTATACTCGGTTTCACCAATTTACGCCCATTCAAATCATATTTCGATTAGAATCACCCATCTGTACTCGTTCTCATCATCCTAAACCATTTTCGGTTAGAATTATTTATTTATACTCGTTTTCACCAGTCTACGAGCATTTGATAACTTATTTCGGTTAGAACCAAACTTGTATACTCGTTTTCGCAAGTCTAGGCCGCTTTTACAGCATATTCCGGTTAGAATTAGCCATCTATGCTCGGTTTCACCAATCTACATCCATTATAAACCTTGTTGAGATTAGAATCACCCATCTGTACTCAATTTCATCATCCAGGCCTGCTTTATGCCATATTTCAGTTTTCATCACCCTTCTATACTCGTTTTCATCATTGTATGCTCATTCTAAACCGTATTTCAGTTAGGATCACCCATCTAAACTCGTCTGCGTCATTGTATGCCAATTCTACACCGTGTTTCGGTTAGAACAACACCCATTTATACTCGTTTTCACTGGTCTACGATCGTTTTATACCATATTTAGGTTAGAACCACCCATCTATACTCGTTTTCATCATTGCACGCTCATTCTAGACCATATTTGGGCCAGAATCATTCATTCATACTTGCCTTCACCAGTCTACGAGCATTTGCAATCTTTTTTCGATTAGAATCGCATTTGTATACTCGTTTCACTAATCTATGCCACTTTTATACGTTATTTTTGTTAGCTTTACGTATTTATACTCGGTTTCACCAATCTACGTCCATTCTAAAGCATATTTTAATTAGAATCACCTATCTATACTCGTTTTTACCATTCTAAGCCTGTTTTATGCCCATATTTCTGGTAGAATCACACATCTATACTCGTCTTTACCCTCCTGTGCCTATTTTATAATATATTTCGGTTAGAATTACCTATCTGTACTCGTTTTCACCATTCTACGCTTATTCTAAACCATATTTCGGTTAGAATAACTCACTTGTGCTCGTTTTCACTTGTCTACGGCCGTTTTGTACCTTATTTCGGTTAGAATCACGCGTTCATACTCGTTTTCACTAGTTTGCGTGTATTTGAAATCTTATTTCGGTTAGAATCACATTTCTATACTCGTTTCTACAAATCTATGCCACTTTCTTACTTGTTTCGGTTAGAGTCACGTATCTATGTTCGGTTACCATCTACGCCCACTCTAGACCATAATTAGATTAGAGTCATCCATCCATGCTCTTTTTCACCATTCTAAGCCTGTTTTATACCATGTTTCGTTAGAATCACCTATCTATACTCGTTTTTACCATTCTAAGCACGGTTTATACCCTATTTCGGTTAGAATCACCCATCTGTACTCATTTTCATCATTGTATTCTCATTCAACACCATATTTCGGTTAGAATCAATCATATATACCCGTTTTCACTAGTATACGAGCATTTTATACCTTATTTTAGTTAGAATTGTATCTATATACTCGTTTTCACTGATCTAGGCAACCTTTATACCTTATTTCGTTTAAAATTATGCACCTATACTCGGTTTCACCAATTTACGCCTATTCTAAATCATATTTCGATTAGAATTACCCATCTGTACTCGTTCTCACCATCCTAAACCATTTTCGGTTAGAATTATTTATTTATACTCGTTTTCACCAGTCTACGAGCATTTGATAACTTATTTCGGTTAGAACCATACTTGTATACTCGTTTTTGCAAGTCTAGGCCGCTTTTACAGCATATTCCGGTTAGAATTAGCCATCTATGCTCGGTTTCACCAATCTGCATCCATTATAAACCTTGTTGAGATTAGAATCACCCATCTGTAGTCAATTTTATCATCCAGGCCTGCTTTATGCCATATTTCGGTTTTCATCACCCTTCTATACACGTTTTCATCATTGTATGCTCATTCTAAACCGTATTTCAGTTAGGATCACCCATCTAAACTCGTCTGCGTCATTGTATGCCAATTCTACACCGTGTTTCGGTTAGAACAACACCCATTTATACCCGTTTTCACTGGTCTACGATCGTTTTATACCATATTTAGGTTAGAACCACCCATCTATACTCGTTTTCATCATTGCACGCTCATTCTAGACCATATTTGGGCCAGAATCATTCATTCATACTTGCCTTCACCAGTCTACGAGCATTTGTAATCTTTTTTCGATTATAATCGCATTTGTATACTCGTTTCACTAATCTATGCCACTTTTATACGTTATTTTTGTTAGCTTTACGCATTTATACTTGGTTTCACCAATCTACGTCCATTCTAAAGTATATTTTAATTTGAATCACCAATCTATACTCGTTTTTACCATTCTAAGCCTGTTTTATGCCCATATTTCTGTTAGAATCACACATCTATACTCGTCTTTACCCTCCTGTGCCTGTTTTATAATATATTTCGGTTATAATTATCCATCTGTACTCGTTTTCACCATTCTACGCTCATTCTAAACCATATTTCGGTTAGAATAACTCACTTGTGCTCGTTTTCACTGGTCTACGGCCGTTTTGTACCTTATTTCGGTTAGAATCACGCGTTCATACTCGTTTTCACTAGTTTGCGTGTATTTGAAATCTTATTTCGGTTAGAATCACATTTCTATACTCGTTTCCACAAATCTATGCCACTTCCTTACTTATTTCGGTTAGAGTCACGTATCTATGTTCGGTTACCATCTACGCCCACTCTAGACCATAATTAGATTAGAGTCACCCATCCATGCTCTTTTTCACCATTCTAAGCCTGTTTTATACCATGTTTCGTTAGAATCACCCATCTATACTCGTTTTTACCATTCTAAGTACGGTTTATACCCTATTTCGGTTAGAATCACCCATCTGTACTCATTTTCATCATTGTATTCTCATTCTACACAATATTTTGGTTAGAATCAATCATATATACCTGTTTTCACTAGTATACGAGCATTTTATACCTTATTTTAGTTAGAATCGTATCTATATACTCGTTTTCACTGATCTAGGCAACCTTTATACCTTATTTCGTTTAAAATTATGCACCTATACTCGGTTTCACCAATTTACGCCCATTCTAAATCATATTTCGATTAGAATCACCCATCTGTACTCGTTCTCACCATCCTAAACCATTTTGGGTTAGAATTATTTATTTATACTCGTTTTCACCAGTCTACGAGCATTTGATAACTTATTTCGGTTAGAACCATACTTGTATACTCGTTTTCGCAAGTCTAGGCCGCTTTTACAGCATATTCCGGTTAGAATTAGCCATCTATGCTCGGTTTCACCAATCTACATCCATTATAAACCTAGTTAAGATTAGAATCACCCATCTGTACTCAATTTCATCATCCAGGCCTGCTTTATGCCATATTTCGGTTTTCATCACCCTTCTATACTCGTTTTCATCATTGTATGCTCATTCTAAACCGTATTTCAGTTAGGATCACCCATCTAAACTCGTCTGCGTCATTGTATGCCAATTCTACACCGTGTTTCGGTTAGAACAACACCCATTTATACTCGTTTTCACTGGTCTACGATCGTTTTATACCATATTTAGGTTAGAACCACCCATCTATACTCGTTTTCATCATTGCACGCTCATTCTAGACCATATTTGGGCCAGAATCATTCATTCATACTTGCCTTCACCAGTCTACGAGCATTTGCAATCTTTTTTCGATTAGAATCGCATTTGTATACTCGTTTCACTAATCTATGCCACTTTTATACGTTATTTTTGTTAGCTTTACGCATTTATACTCGGTTTCACCAATCTACGTCCATTCTAAAGCATATTTTAATTAGAATCACCTATCTATACTCGTTTTTACCATTCTAAGCCTGTTTTATGCCCATATTTCTGTTAGAATCATACATCTATACTCGTCTTTACCCTCCTGTGCCTGTTTTATAATATATTTCGGTTAGAATTACCCATCTGTACTTGTTTTCACCATTCTACGCTCATTCTAAACCATATTTCGGTTAGAATAACTCACTTGTGCTCGTTTTCACTGGTCTACGGCCGTTTTGTACCTTATTTCGGTTAGAATCACGCGCTCATACTCGTTTTCACTAGTTTGCGTGTATTTGAAATCTTATTTCGGTTAGAATCACATTTCTATACTCGTTTCCACAAATCTATGCTACTTCCTTACTTATTTTGGTTAGGGTCACGTATCTATGTTCGGTTACCA
>JAYESA010001583.1:0-41337 GCA_036927795.1 Iris macrosiphon
GCATAGATTGATGAAAACGGGTATAGATGAGGGATTCTAATTATGGTATAGAACGAGCTTGGATTGGTGAAAACGAGTATAAGTTGGTGATTCTAACAGAAATATGGAACGTATTGAACATAGAATGATGAAGACGAGTATAGATGAGTGATTCTAACCGAAATGCGGTATAAAAACAAGTGTAGAATGGTGAAACCGAGCCTAGATGTGTGATTCAAACAAAAATTATGGTGTAGAACGGGCGTGGAATGGTAAAAACGAGTACGGACGGGCGATTCCAACCGAAAATAAGATATACAACCGTTCTAGATCGGTGAAACGAGTATAGAAATGAGATTCTAACCGAATTAAGGTGTCAAATGCTCGTGAAATGGTGAAAACGAGTGTAGACGGGCGATTCGAACCGAAATATGGTACAGCATGATCGTAGAATGACGAAAACAAATTTAGATCATAGATTCTAATCGAAATATTGTACAAAACAGTGGTAGAATCGTGAAAACGAGCACAGATGAGTGATTCTAAAAGAATTATGGTGTAGAATGGACATAGAATGGTGAAAACGGATATAGACGGGAGATTCTAACCGAAATAAGGTGCATAACTGGCCTAGATGGGTGAAACGAGAATAAAAACATGAGTCTAACCGGAATAAGACATCAAATGCTCGTAAAATGGTGAAAACGAGTACAAGCGGGTGCTTCGAACCGAAATATGGTATAATATGATCGTAGGATGATGAAAACGAGTTTAGAGCGTCGATTCTAATCGAAATGTGGTACAAGATAAACGAGTATAGATGAGTGATTCTAATAGGAATATCGTGTAGAATGTGCGTAGATTGGCCGAGACGAGTAGAGACGGGAGATGCTAACCAAAATAGGGCAGAAAAAGTGGCGTAGATTTGTGGAAACGAGGACCGAAATGTGATTGTAATCGAAATAAGGTATCAAATGATCGTAGAATGGTGAAAACGAGCATAAATGAGCGACTCTAACCGAAATACGGTATAGAATAAGCTTAGAGTGCTGAAAACATGTCTAGATCGGTGATTCTAGCCAAAATAGGCTACCAAACGGACGCAGGATGGTAAAAACGAGTATGGATGCATGATTCTAACTAAAATATGACATGGAATGAGCGTAGAATGGTTAAAACGAGTATAGATGGGTGATTCTTATCGAAATATGGTGTAGAATAGGCATAGATTGATGAAAACGAGTATCGATGGGCGGTTCTAGCCGAAGTTATGGTATAAAATGTAGCTTAGATTGGTGAAAACAGGTATAAATCGGCAATTCTAACCGAAAATATGGAATCGAATTAATGTAGAAGGATGGAAACGATTATGGATGGGTGACTCTAACCAGAATACGGTATAAAAACAAGTGTGGAATGGAGGAAAACGAGCATAGATGTGCGATTCTAACCGAAATTATCTGTAGAATGGGCGTAGAATGGTGAAGATGAGTATAGACGGGAGATTCTAACCGGAATAAGGTTCATAACTGGCCTAGATTGGTGAAACGAGTATAGAAACATGATTCTAGCCGAAATAAGGCATCAAATGCTCGTAAAATAGTGAAAGCGAGTATAAACGGGTGATTCGAACGGAGATATGGTATAATATGAGCGTAGGATGATGAAAACGAGTCTGGATCGCTGATTCTAACCGAAATATGGTATAAAACAGGAGTTGAATCGTGAAAACGAGTACAGATGAGTGATTCTAACAGGAATATGGTGTAGAATGTGCGTGGATTGGTGGAAACGAGTATAGACGGGTGATTCAAACCGAAATATGGTATAAAAGTGGCGTAGATTTTTGGAAACGGGTACTGAAATGCGATTGTAGTCGAAATAAGGTATCAAAATATCGTAGAATACTTAAAACAAGTATAAATGAGGGATTCTAACCGAAATATGGCGTAGAATGAGCATAGCATGCTGAAATACATGTTTAGATCGGTGATTTTAAACCAAAATATGATATAAAACGGACGTGGAATGGTGAAAACGAGTATGGATGGGTGATGCTAACTGAAATACGATAGCGTAGAATGGTTAAAACGAGTATATATGGGTAATTCTAACATAGATATGCTTTAGAATAGGCATAGATTGATGAAAACGGGTATAGATGAGGGATTCTAATTATGGTATAGAACGAGCTTGGATTGGTGAAAACGAGTATAAGTTGGTGATTCTAACAGAAATATGGAACGTATTGAACATAGAATGATGAAGACGAGTATAGATGAGTGATTCTAACCGAAATGCGGTATAAAAACAAGTGTAGAATGGTGAAACCGAGCCTAGATGTGTGATTCAAACAAAAATTATGGTGTAGAACGGGCGTGGAATGGTAAAAACGAGTACGGACGGGCGATTCCAATCGAAAATAAGATATACAACCGTTCTAGATCGGTGAAACGAGTATAGAAATGAGATTCTAACCGAATTAAGGTGTCAAATGCTCGTGAAATGGTGAAAACGAGTGTAGACGGGCGATTCGAACCGAAATATGGTACAGCATGATCGTAGAATGACGAAAACAAATTTAGATCATAGATTCTAATCGAAATATTGTACAAAACAGTGGTAGAATCGTGAAAACGAGCACAGATGAGTGATTCTAAAAGAATTATGGTGTAGAATGGACATAGAATGGTGAAAACGGATATAGACGGGAGATTCTAACCGAAATAAGGTGCATAACTGGCCTAGATGGGTGAAACGAGAATAAAAACATGAGTCTAACCGGAATAAGACATCAAATGCTCGTAAAATGGTGAAAACGAGTACAAGCGGGTGCTTCGAACCGAAATATGGTATAATATGATCGTAGGATGATGAAAACGAGTTTAGAGCGTCGATTCTAATCGAAATGTGGTACAAGATAAACGAGTATAGATGAGTGATTCTAATAGGAATATCGTGTAGAATGTGCGTAGATTGGCCGAGACGAGTAGAGACGGGAGATGCTAACCAAAATAGGGCAGAAAAAGTGGCGTAGATTTGTGGAAACGAGGACCGAAATGTGATTGTAATCGAAATAAGGTATCAAATGATCGTAGAATGGTGAAAACGAGTATAAATGAGCGACTCTAACCGAAATACGGTATAGAATAAGCTTAGAGTGCTGAAAACATGTCTAGATCGGTGATTCTAGCCAAAATAGGCTACCAAACGGACGCAGGATGGTAAAAACGAGTATGGATGCATGATTCTAACTAAAATATGACATGGAATGAGCGTAGAATGGTTAAAACGAGTATAGATGGGTGATTCTTATCGAAATATGGTGTAGAATAGGCATAGATTGATGAAAACGAGTATCGATGGGCGGTTCTAGCCGAAGTTATGGTATAAAATGTAGCTTAGATTGGTGAAAACAGGTATAAATCGGCAATTCTAACCGAAAATATGGAATCGAATTAATGTAGAAGGATGGAAACGATTATGGATGGGTGACTCTAACCAGAATACGGTATAAAAACAAGTGTGGAATGGGGAAAACGAGCATAGATGTGCGATTCTAACCGAAATTATCTGTAGAATGGGCGTAGAATGGTGAAGATGAGTATAGACGGGAGATTCTAACCGGAATAAGGTTCATAACTGGCCTAGATTGGTGAAACGAGTATAGAAACATGATTCTAGCCGAAATAAGGCATCAAATGCTCGTAAAATAGTGAAAGCGAGTATAAACGGGTGATTCGAACGGAGATATGGTATAATATGAGCGTAGGATGATGAAAACGAGTCTGGATCGCTGATTCTAACCGAAATATGGTATAAAACAGGAGTTGAATCGTGAAAACGAGTACAGATGAGTGATTCTAACAGGAATATGGTGTAGAATGTGCGTGGATTGGTGGAAACGAGTATAGACGGGTGATTCAAACCGAAATATGGTATAAAAGATTTTTTGGAAACGGGTACTGAAATGCGATTGTAGTCGAAATAAGGTATCAAAATATCGTAGAATACTTAAAACAAGTATAAATGAGGGATTCTAACCGAAATATGGCGTAGAATGAGCATAGCATGCTGAAATACATGTTTAGATCGGTGATTTTAAACCAAAATATGATATAAAACGGACGTGGAATGGTGAAAACGAGTATGGATGGGTGATGCTAACTGAAATACGATAGCGTAGAATGGTTAAAACGAGTATATATGGGTAATTCTAACATAGATATGCTTTAGAATAGGCATAGATTGATGAAAACGGGTATAGATGAGGGATTCTAATTATGGTATAGAACGAGCTTGGATTGGTGAAAACGAGTATAAGTTGGTGATTCTAACAGAAATATGGAACGTATTGAACATAGAATGATGAAGACGAGTATAGATGAGTGATTCTAACCGAAATGCGGTATAAAAACAAGTGTAGAATGGTGAAACCGAGCCTAGATGTGTGATTCAAACAAAAATTATGGTGTAGAACGGGCGTGGAATGGTAAAAACGAGTACGGACGGGCGATTCCAATCGAAAATAAGATATACAACCGTTCTAGATCGGTGAAACGAGTATAGAAATGAGATTCTAACCGAATTAAGGTGTCAAATGCTCGTGAAATGGTGAAAACGAGTGTAGACGGGCGATTCGAACCGAAATATGGTACAGCATGATCGTAGAATGACGAAAACAAATTTAGATCATAGATTCTAATCGAAATATTGTACAAAACAGTGGTAGAATCGTGAAAACGAGCACAGATGAGTGATTCTAAAAGAATTATGGTGTAGAATGGACATAGAATGGTGAAAACGGATATAGACGGGAGATTCTAACCGAAATAAGGTGCATAACTGGCCTAGATGGGTGAAACGAGAATAAAAACATGAGTCTAACCGGAATAAGACATCAAATGCTCGTAAAATGGTGAAAACGAGTACAAGCGGGTGCTTCGAACCGAAATATGGTATAATATGATCGTAGGATGATGAAAACGAGTTTAGAGCGTCGATTCTAATCGAAATGTGGTACAAGATAAACGAGTATAGATGAGTGATTCTAATAGGAATATCGTGTAGAATGTGCGTAGATTGGCCGAGACGAGTAGAGACGGGAGATGCTAACCAAAATAGGGCAGAAAAAGTGGCGTAGATTTGTGGAAACGAGGACCGAAATGTGATTGTAATCGAAATAAGGTATCAAATGATCGTAGAATGGTGAAAACGAGTATAAATGAGCGACTCTAACCGAAATACGGTATAGAATAAGCTTAGAGTGCTGAAAACATGTCTAGATCGGTGATTCTAGCCAAAATAGGCTACCAAACGGACGCAGGATGGTAAAAACGAGTATGGATGCATGATTCTAACTAAAATATGACATGGAATGAGCGTAGAATGGTTAAAACGAGTATAGATGGGTGATTCTTATCGAAATATGGTGTAGAATAGGCATAGATTGATGAAAACGAGTATCGATGGGCGGTTCTAGCCGAAGTTATGGTATAAAATGTAGCTTAGATTGGTGAAAACAGGTATAAATCGGCAATTCTAACCGAAAATATGGAATCGAATTAATGTAGAAGGATGGAAACGATTATGGATGGGTGACTCTAACCAGAATACGGTATAAAAACAAGTGTGGAATGGGGAAAACGAGCATAGATGTGCGATTCTAACCGAAATTATCTGTAGAATGGGCGTAGAATGGTGAAGATGAGTATAGACGGGAGATTCTAACCGGAATAAGGTTCATAACTGGCCTAGATTGGTGAAACGAGTATAGAAACATGATTCTAGCCGAAATAAGGCATCAAATGCTCGTAAAATAGTGAAAGCGAGTATAAACGGGTGATTCGAACCGAGATATGGTATAATATGAGCGTAGGATGATGAAAACGAGTCTGGATCGCTGATTCTAACCGAAATATGGTATAAAACAGGAGTTGAATCGTGAAAACGAGTACAGATGAGTGATTCTAACAGGAATATGGTGTAGAATGTGCGTGGATTGGTGGAAACGAGTATAGACGGGTGATTCAAACCGAAATATGGTATAAAAGATTTTTTGGAAACGGGTACTGAAATGCGATTGTAGTCGAAATAAGGTATCAAAATATCGTAGAATACTTAAAACAAGTATAAATGAGGGATTCTAACCGAAATATGGCGTAGAATGAGCATAGCATGCTGAAATACATGTTTAGATCGGTGATTTTAAACCAAAATATGATATAAAACGGACGTGGAATGGTGAAAACGAGTATGGATGGGTGATGCTAACTGAAATACGATAGCGTAGAATGGTTAAAACGAGTATATATGGGTAATTCTAACATAGATATGCTTTAGAATAGGCATAGATTGATGAAAACGGGTATAGATGAGGGATTCTAATTATGGTATAGAACGAGCTTGGATTGGTGAAAACGAGTATAAGTTGGTGATTCTAACAGAAATATGGAACGTATTGAACATAGAATGATGAAGACGAGTATAGATGAGTGATTCTAACCGAAATACGGTATAAAAACAAGTGTAGAATGGTGAAACCGAGCCTAGATGTGTGATTCAAACAAAAATTATGGTGTAGAACGGGCGTGGAATGGTAAAAACGAGTACGGACGGGCGATTCCAACCGAAAATAAGATATACAACCGTTCTAGATCGGTGAAACGAGTATAGAAATGAGATTCTAACCGAATTAAGGTGTCAAATGCTCGTGAAATGGTGAAAACGAGTGTAGACGGGCGATTCGAACCGAAATATGGTACAGCATGATCGTAGAATGACGAAAACAAATTTAGATCATAGATTCTAATCGAAATATTGTACAAAACAGTGGTAGAATCGTGAAAACGAGCACAGATGAGTGATTCTAAAAGAATTATGGTGTAGAATGGACATAGAATGGTGAAAACGGATATAGACGGGAGATTCTAACCGAAATAAGGTGCATAACTGGCCTAGATGGGTGAAACGAGAATAAAAACATGAGTCTAACCGGAATAAGACATCAAATGCTCGTAAAATGGTGAAAACGAGTACAAGCGGGTGCTTCGAACCGAAATATGGTATAATATGATCGTAGGATGATGAAAACGAGTTTAGAGCGTCGATTCTAATCGAAATATGGTACAAGATAAACGAGTATAGATGAGTGATTCTAATAGGAATATCGTGTAGAATGTGCGTAGATTGGCCGAGACGAGTAGAGACGGGAGATGCTAACCAAAATAGGGCAGAAAAAGTGGCGTAGATTTGTGGAAACGAGGACCGAAATGTGATTGTAATCGAAATAAGGTATCAAATGATCGTAGAATGGTGAAAACGAGTATAAATGAGCGACTCTAACCGAAATACGGTATAGAATAAGCTTAGAGTGCTGAAAACATGTCTAGATCGGTGATTCTAGCCAAAATAGGCTACCAAACGGACGCAGGATGGTAAAAACGAGTATGGATGCATGATTCTAACTAAAATATGACATGGAATGAGCGTAGAATGGTTAAAACGAGTATAGATGGGTGATTCTTATCGAAATATGGTGTAGAATAGGCATAGATTGATGAAAACGAGTATCGATGGCGGTTCTAGCCGAAGTTATGGTATAAAATGTAGCTTAGATTGGTGAAAACAGGTATAAATCGGCAATTCTAACCGAAAATATGGAATCGAATTAATGTAGAAGGATGGAAACGATTATGGATGGGTGACTCTAACCAGAATACGGTATAAAAAACAAGTGTGGAATGGGGAAAACGAGCATAGATGTGCGATTCTAACCGAAATTATCTGTAGAATGGGCGTAGAATGGTGAAGATGAGTATAGACGGGAGATTCTAACCGGAATAAGGTTCATAACTGGCCTAGATTGGTGAAACGAGTATAGAAACATGATTCTAGCCGAAATAAGGCATCAAATGCTCGTAAAATAGTGAAAGCGAGTATAAACGGGTGATTCGAACCGAGATATGGTATAATATGAGCGTAGGATGATGAAAACGAGTCTGGATCGCTGATTCTAACCGAAATATGGTATAAAACAGGAGTTGAATCGTGAAAACGAGTACAGATGAGTGATTCTAACAGGAATATGGTGTAGAATATGCGTGGATTGGTGGAAACGAGTATAGACGGGTGATTCAAACCGAAATATGGTATAAAAGTGGCGTAGATTTTTGGAAACGTGTACTAAAATGCGATTGTAGTCGAAATAAGGTATCAAAATATCGTAGAATACTTAAAACAAGTATAAATGAGAGATTCTAACCGAAATATGGCGTAGAATGAGCATAGCATGCTGAAATACATGTTTAGATCGGTGATTTTAAACCAAAATATGATATAAAATGGACGTGGAATGGTGAAAACGAGTATGGATGGGTGATGCTAACTGAAATACGATAGCGTAGAATGGTTAAAACGAGTATATATGGGTAATTCTAACATAGATATGCTTTAGAATAGGCATAGATTGATGAAAACGGGTATAGATGAGGGATTCTAATTATGGTATAGAACGAGCTTGGATTGGTGAAAACGAGTATAAGTTGGTAATTCTAACAGAAATATGGAACGTATTGAACATAGAATGATGAAGACGAGTATAGATGAGTGATTCTAACCGTAATGCGGTATAAAAACAAGTGTAGAATGGTGAAACCGAGCCTAGATGTGTGATTCAAACAAAAATTATGGTGTAGAACGGGCGTGGAATGGTAAAAACGAGTACGGACGGGCGATTCCAATCGAAAATAAGATATACAACCGTTCTAGATCGGTGAAACGAGTATAGAAATGAGATTCTAACCGAATTAAGGTGTCAAATGCTCGTGAAATGGTGAAAACGAGTGTAGACGGTCGATTCGAACCGAAATATGGTACAGCATGATCGTAGAATGACGAAAACAAATTTAGATCATAGATTCTAATCGAAATATTGTACAAAACAGTGGTAGAATCATGAAAACGAGCACAGATGAGTGATTCTAAAAGAATTATGGTGTAGAATGGACATAGAATGGTGAAAACGGATATAGACGGGAGATTCTAACCGAAATAAGGTGCATAACTGGCCTAGATGGGTGAAACGAGAATAAAAACATGAGTCTAACCGGAATAAGACATCAAATTCTCGTAAAATGGTGAAAGCGAGTACAAGCGGGTGCTTCGAACCGAAATATGGTATAATATGATCGTTGGATGATGAAAACGAGTTTAGAGTATCGATTCTAATCGAAATGTGGTACAAGATAAACGAGTATAGATGAGTGATTCTAATAGGAATATCGTATAGAATGTGCGTAGATTGGCCGAGACGAGTAGAGACGGGAGATGCTAACCAAAATAGGGCAGAAAAAGTGGCGTAGATTTGTGGAAACGAGGACCGAAATGTGATTGTAATCGAAATAAGGTATCAAATGATCGTAGAATGGTGAAAACGAGCATAAATGAGCCACTCTAACCGAAATACGGTATAGAATAAGCTTAGAGTGCTAAAAACATGTCTAGATCGGTGATTCTAGCCAAAATAGGCTACCAAACGGACGCAGGATGGTAAAAACGAGTATGGATGCATGATTCTAACTAAAATATGACATGGAATGAGCGTAGAATGGTTAAAACGAGTATAGATGGGTGATTCTTATCGAAATATGGTGTAGAATAGGCATAGATTGATGAAAACGAGTATCGATGGGCGGTTCTAGCCGAAGTTATGGTATAAAATGTAGCTTAGATTGGTGAAAACAGGTATAAATCGGCAATTCTAACCGAAAATATGGAATCGAATTAATGTAGAAGGATGGAAAAGATTATGGATGGGTGACTCTAACTAGAATACGGTATAAAAACAAGTGTGGAATGGGGAAAACGAGCATAGATGTGCGATTCTAACCGAAATTATCTGTAGAATGGGCGTAGAATGGTGAAGATGAGTATAGACGGGAGATTCTAACCGGAATAAGGTTCATAACTGGCCTAGATTGGTGAAACGAGTATAGAAACATGATTCTAGCCGAAATAAGGCATCAAATGCTCGTAAAATAGTGAAAGCGAGTATAAACGGGTGATTCGAACGGAGATATGGTATAATATGAGCGTAGGATGATGAAAACGAGTCTGGATCGCTGATTCTAACCGAAATATGGTATAAAACAGGAGTTGAATCGTGAAAACGAGTACAGATGAGTGATTCTAACAGGAATATGGTGTAGAATATGCGTGGATTGGTGGAAACGAGTATAGACGGGTGATTCAAACCGAAATATGGTATAAAAGATTTTTGTAAACGGGTACTGAAATGCGATTGTAGTCGAAATAAGGTATCAAAATATCGTAGAATACTTAAAACAAGTATAAATGAGGGATTCTAACCGAAAAATGGCGTAGAATGAGCATAGCATGCTGAAATACATGTTTAGATCGGTGATTTTAAACCAAAATATGATATAAAACGGACGTGGAATGGTGAAAACGAGTATGGATGGGTGATGCTAACTGAAATACGATAGCGTAGAATGGTTAAAACGAGTATATATGGGTAATTCTAACATAGATATGCTTTAGAATAGGCATAGATTGATGAAAACGGGTATAGATGAGGGATTCTAATTATGGTATAGAACGAGCTTGGATTGGTGAAAACGAGTATAAGTTGGTGATTCTAACAGAAATATGGAACGTATTGAACATAGAATGATGAAGACGAGTATAGATGAGTGATTCTAACCGAAATGCGGTATAAAAACAAGTGTAGAATGGTGAAACCGAGCCTAGATGTGTGATTCAAACAAAAATTATGGTGTAGAACGGGCGTGGAATGGTAAAAACGAGTACGGACGGGCGATTCCAATCGAAAATAAGATATACAACCGTTCTAGATCGGTGAAACGAGTATAGAAATAAGATTCTAACCGAATTAAAGTGTCAAATGCTCGTGAAATGGTGAAAACGAGTGTAGACGGTCGATTCGAACCGAAATATGGTACAGCATGATCGTAGAATGACGAAAACAAATTTAGATCATAGATTCTAATCGAAATATTATACAAAACAGTGGTAGAATCGTGAAAACGAGCACAGATGAGTGATTCTAAAAGAATTATGGTGTAGAATGGACATAGAATGGTGAAAACGGATATAGACGGGAGATTCTAACCGAAATAAGGTGCATAACTGGCCTAGATGGGTGAAACGAGAATAAAAACATGAGTCTAACCGGAATAAGACATCAAATTCTCGTAAAATGGTGAAAGCGAGTACAAGCGGGTGCTCGAACCGAAATATGGTATAATATGATCGTTGGATGATGAAAACGAGTTTAGAGCATCGATTCTAATCGAAATGTGGTACAAGATAAACGAGTATAGATGAGTGATTCTAATAGGAATATCGTATAGAATGTGCGTAGATTGGCCGAGACGAGTAGAGACGGGAGATGCTAACCAAAATAGGGCAGAAAAAGTGGCGTAGATTTGTGGAAACGAGGACCGAAATGTGATTGTAATCGAAATAAGGTATCAAATGATCGTAGAATGGTGAAAACGAGTATAAATGAGCCACTCTAACCGAAATACGGTATAGAATAAGCTTAGAGTGCTGAAAACATGTCTAGATCGGTGATTCTAGCCAAAATTGGCTACCAAACGGACGCAGGATGGTAAAAACGAGTATGGATGCATGATTCTAACTAAAATATGACATGGAATGAGCGTAGAATGGTTAAAACGAGTATAGATGGGTGATTCTTATCGAAATATGGTGTAGAATAGGCATAGATTGATGAAAACGAGTATCGATGGGCGGTTCTAGCCGAAGTTATGGTATAAAATGTAGCTTAGATTGGTGAAAACAGGTATAAATCGGCAATTCCAACCGAAAATATGGAATCGAATTAATGTAGAAGGATGGAAAAGATTATGGATGGGTGACTCTAACCAGAATACGGTATAAAAACAAGTGTGGAATGGGGAAAACGAGCATAGATGTGCGATTCTAACCGAAATTATCTGTAGAATGGGCGTAGAATGGTGAAGATGAGTATAGACGGGAGATTCTAACCGGAATAAGGTTCATAACTGGCCTAGATTGGTGAAACGAGTATAGAAACATGATTCTAGCCGAAATAAGGCATCAAATGCTCGTAAAATAGTGAAAGCGAGTATAAACGGGTGATTCGAACGGAGATATGGTATAATATGAGCGTAGGATGATGAAAACGAGTCTGGATCGCTGATTCTAACCGAAATATGGTATAAAACAGGAGTTGAATCGTGAAAACGAGTACAGATGAGTGATTCTAACAGGAATATGGTGTAGAATATGCGTGGATTGGTGGAAACGAGTATAGACGGGTGATTCAAACCGAAATATGGTATAAAAGATTTTTGTAAACGGGTACTGAAATGCGATTGTAGTCGAAATAAGGTATCAAAATATCGTAGAATACTTAAAACAAGTATAAATGAGGGATTCTAACCGAAATATGGCGTAGAATGAGCATAGCATGCTGAAATACATGTTTAGATCGGTGATTTTAAACCAAAATATGATATAAAACGGACGTGGAATGGTGAAAACGAGTATGGATGGGTGATGCTAACTGAAATACGATAGCGTAGAATGGTTAAAACGAGTATATATGGGTAATTCTAACATAGATATGCTTTAGAATAGGCATAGATTGATGAAAACGGGTATAGATGAGGGATTCTAATTATGGTATAGAACGAGCTTGGATTGGTGAAAACGAGTATAAGTTGGTGATTCTAACAGAAATATGGAACGTATTGAACATAGAATGATGAAGACGAGTATAGATGAGTGATTCTAACCGAAATGCGGTATAAAAACAAGTGTAGAATGGTGAAACCGAGCCTAGATGTGTGATTCAAACAAAAATTATGGTTTAGAACGGACGTGGAATGGTAAAAACGAGTACGGACGGGCGATTCCAATCGAAAATAAGATATACAACCGTTCTAGATCGGTGAAACGAGTATAGAAATGAGATTCTAACCGAATTAAGGTGTCAAATGCTCGTGAAATGGTGAAAACGAGTGTAGACGGTCGATTCGAACCGAAATATGGTACAACATGATCGTAGAATGACGAAAACAAATTTAGATCATAGATTCTAATCGAAATATTGTACAAAACAGTGGTAGAATCGTGAAAACGAGCACATATGAGTGATTCTAAAAGAATTATGGTGTAGAATGGACATAGAATGGTGAAAACGGATATAGACGGGAGATTCTAACCGAAATAAGGTGCATAACTGGCCTAGATGGGTGAAACGAGAATAAAAACATGAGTCTAACCGGAATAAGACATCAAATTCTCGTAAAATGGTGAAAGCGAGTACAAGCGGGTGCTCGAACCGAAATATGGTATAATATGATCGTTGGATGATGAAAACGAGTTTAGAGCATCGATTCTAATCGAAATGTGGTACAAGATAAACGAGTATAGATGAGTGATTCTAATAGGAATATCGTATAGAATGTGCGTAGATTGGCCGAGACGAGTAGAGACGGGAGATGCTAACCAAAATAGGGCAGAAAAAGTGGCGTAGATTTGTGGAAACGAGGACCAAAATATGATTGTAATCGAAATAAGGTATCAAATGATCGTAGAATGGTGAAAACGAGTATAAATGAGCCACTCTAACCGAAATACGGTATAGAATAAGCTTAGAGTGCTGAAAACATGTCTAGATCGGTGATTCTAGCCAAAATAGGCTACCAAACGGACGCAGGATGGTAAAAACGAGTATGGATGCATGATTCTAACTAAAATATGACATGGAATGAGCGTAGAATGGTTAAAACGAGTATAGATGGGTGATTCTTATCGAAATATGGTGTAGAATAGGCATAGATTGATGAAAACGAGTATCGATGGGCGGTTCTAGCCGAAGTTATGGTATAAAATGTAGCTTAGATTGGTGAAAACAGGTATAAATCGGCAATTCTAACCGAAAATATGGAATCGAATTAATGTAGAAGGATGGAAAAGATTATGGATGGGTGACTCTAACTAGAATACGGTATAAAAACAAGTGTGGAATGGGGAAAACGAGCATAGATGTGCGATTCTAACCGAAACTATCTGTAGAATGGGCGTAGAATGGTGAAGATGAGTATAGACGGGAGATTCTAACCGGAATAAGGTTCATAACTGGCCTAGATTGGTGAAACGAGTATAGAAACATGATTCTAGCCGAAATAAGGCATCAAATGCTCGTAAAATAGTGAAAGCGAGTATAAACGGGTGATTCGAACCGAGATATGGTATAATATGAGCGTAGGATGATGAAAACGAGTCTAGATCGCTGATTCTAACCGAAATATGGTATAAAACAGGAGTTGAATCGTGAAAACGAGTACAGATGAGTGATTCTAACAGGAATATGGTGTAGAATGTGCGTGGATTGGTGGAAATGAGTATAGACGGGTGATTAAAACCGAAATATGGTATAAAAGATTTTTGTAAACGGGTACTGAAATGCGATTGTAGTCGAAATAAGGTATCAAAATATCGTAGAATACTTAAAATTAGTATAAATGAGGGATTCTAACCGAAATATGGCGTAGAATGAGCATAGCATGCTGAAACTCATGTTTAGATCGGTAATTTTAAACCAAAATATGATATAAAACGGACGTGGAATGGTGAAAACGAGTATGGATGGGTGATGCTAACTGAAATACGATTGCGTAGAATGGTTAAAATGAGTATATATGGGTAATTCTAACATAGATATGCTTTATAATAGGCATAGATTGATGAAAACGGGTATAGATGAGGGATTCTAATTATGGTATAGAACGAGCTTGGATTGGTGAAAACGAGTATAAGCTGGTGATTCTAACAAAAATATGGAACGTATTGAACATAGAATGATGAAAACGAGTATAGATGAGTGATTCTAACCGAAATGCGGTATAAAAACAAGCGTAGAATGGTGAAACCGAGCCTAGATGTGTGATTCAAACAAAAATTATGGTGTAGAACGGGCGTGGAATGGTAAAAACGAGTACGGACGGGCGATTCCAACCAAAAATAAGATATACAACCGTTCTAGATCGGTGAAACGAGTATAAAAATGAGATTCTAACCGAATTAAGGTGTCAAATGCTCGTGAAATGGTGAAAACGAGTGTAGACGGGCGATTCGAACCGAAATATGGTACAGCATGATCGTAGAATGACGAAAACAAATTTAGATCATAGATTCTAATCGAAATATTGTACAAAACAGTGGTAGAATCGTGAAAACGAGCACAGATGAGTGATTCTAAAAGAATTATGGTGTAGAATGGACATAGAATGATGAAAACGGATATAGACGGGAGATTCTAACCGAAATAAGGTGCATAACTGGCCTAGATGGGTGAAACGAGAATAAAAATATGAGTCTAACCGGAATAAGACATCAAATACTCGTAAAATGGTGAAAGCGAGTACAAGCGGGTGCTCGAACCGAAATATGGTATAATATGATCGTTGGATGATGAAAACGAGTTTAGAGCATTGATTCTAATCGAAATGTGGTACAAGATAAACGAGTATAGATGAGTGATTCTAATAGGAATATCGTGTAGAATGTGCGTAGATTGGCCGAGATGAGTAGAGACGGGAGATGCTAACCAAAATAGGGCAGAAAAAGTGGCGTAGATTTGGGGAAACGAGAACCGAAATGTGATTGTAATCGAAATAAGGTATCAAATGATCGTAGAATGGTGAAAACGAGTATAAATGAGCGACTCTAACCGAAATACGGTATAGAATAAGCTTAGAGTGCTGAAAATATGTCTAGATCGGTGATTCTAGCCAAAATAGGCTACCAAACGGACGCAGGATGGTAAAAACGAGTATGGATGCATGATTCTAACTAAAATATGACATGGAATGAGCGTAGAATGGTTAAAACGAGTATAGATGGGTGATTCTTATTGAAATATGGTATAGAATAGGCATAGATTGATGAAAACGAGTATCGATGGGCTGTTCTAGCCAAAGTTATGGTATAAAATGTAGCTTAGATTGGTGAAAACAGGTATAAATCGGCAATTCTAACCGAAAATATGGAATCAAATTAATGTAGAAGGATGGAAACGATTATGGATGGGTGACTCTAACCAGAATACGGTATAAAAACAAGTGTGGAATGGGGAAAACGAGCATAGATGTGCGATTCTAACCGAAATTATCTGTAGAATGGGCGTAGAATGGTGAAGATGAGTATAGATGGGAGATTCTAACCGGAATAAGGTTCATAACTGGCCTAGATTGGTGAAGCGAGTATAGAAACATGATTCTAGCCGAAATAAGGCATCAAATGCTCGTAAAATAGTGAAAGCGAGTATAAACGGGTGATTCGAACCGAGATATGGTATAATATAAGCGTAGGATGATGAAAACGAGTCTGGATCGCTGATTCTAACCGAAATATGGTATAAAACAGTAGTTGAATCATGAAAACGAGTACAGATGAGTGATTCTAACAGGAATATTGTGTAGAATGTGCGTGGATTGGTGGAAACGAGAATAGACGGGTGATTAAAACCGAAATATGGTATAAAAGATTTTTGGAAACGGGTACTGAAATGCGATTGTAGTCGAAATAAGGTATCAAAATATCCTAGAATACTTAAAATTAGTATAAATGAGGGATTCTAACCGAAATATGGCGTAGAATGAGCATAGCATGCTGAAACTCATGTTTAGAACGGTAATTTTAAACCAAAATATGATATAAAACGGACGTAGAATGGTGAAAACGAGTATGGATAGGTGATGCTAACTGAAATACGATAGCGTAGAATGGTTAAAACGAGTATATATGGGTAATTCTAACATAGATATGCTTTAGAATAGGCATAGATTGATGAAAACGGGTATAGATGAGGGATTCTAATTATGGTATAGAACGAGCTTGGATTGGTGAAAATGAGTATAAGTAGGTGATTCTAACAGAAATATGGAACGTATTGAACATAGAATGATGAAGACGAGTATAGATGAGTGATTCTAACCGAAATGCGGTATAAAAACAAGTGTAGAATGGTGAAACCGAGCCTAGATGTGTGATTCAAACAAAAATTATGGTGTAGAACGGGCGTGGAATGGTAAAAACGAGTACGGACGGGCGATTCTAATCGAAAATAAGATATACAACCGATCTAGATCGGTGAAACGAGTATAGAAATGAGATTCTAACCGAATTAAGGTGTCAAATGCTCGTGAAATGGTGAAAACGAGTGTAGACGGGCGATTTGAACCGAAATATGGTACAGCATGATCGTAGAATGACGAAAACAAATTTAGATCATAGATTCTAATCGAAATATTGTACAAAACATTGGTAGAATCATGAAAACGAGCACAGATGAGTGATTCTAAACGAATTATGGTGTAGAATGGACATAGAATGGTGAAAACGGATATAGACGGGAGATTCTAACCTAAATAAGGTGCATAACTGGCCTAGATGGGTGAAACGAGAATAAAAACATGAGTCTAACCGGAATAAGACATCAAATGCTCGTAAAATGGTGAAAGCGAGTACAAGCGGGTGCTCGAACCGAAATATGGTATAATATGATCGTAGGATGATGAAAACGAGTTTAGAGCATTGATTCTAATCGAAATGTGGTACAAGATAAACGAGTATAGATGAGTGATTCTAATAGGAATATCGTGTAGAATGTGCGTAGATTGGCCGAGACGAGTAGAGACGGGAGATGCTAACCAAAATAGGACAGAAAAAGTGGCATAGATTTGTGGAAACGAGGACCGAAATGTGATTGTAATCGAAATAAGGTATCAAATGATCGTAGAATGGTAAAAACGAGTATAAATGAGCGACTCTAACCGAAATACGGTATAGAATAAGCTTAGAGTGCTGAAAACATGTCTAGATCGGTGATTCTAGCCAAAATAGGCTACCAAACGGACGCAGGATGGTAAAAACGAGTATGGATGCATGATTCTAACTAAAATATGACATGGAATGAGCGTAGAATGGTTAAAACGAGTATAGATGGGTGATTCTTATCGAAATATGGTGTAGAATAGGCATAGATTGATGAAAACGAGTATCGATGGACGGTTCTAGCCGAAGTTATGGTATAAAATGTAGCTTAGATTGGTGAAAACAGGTATAAATCGGCAATTCTAACCGAAAATATAGAATCGAATTAATGTAGAAGGATGGAAACGATTATGGACGGGTGACTCTAACCAGAATACGGTATAAAAACAAGTGTGGAATGGGGAAAACGAGCATAGATGTACGATTCTAACCGAAATTATCTGTAGAATGGGCGTAGAATGGTGAAGATGAGTATAGACGGGAGATTCTAACCGGAATAAGGTTCATAACTGGCCTAGATTGGTAAAACGAGTATAGAAACATGATTCTAGCCGAAATAAGGCATCAAATGCTCGTAAAATAGTGAAAGCGAGTATAAACGGGTGATTCGAACGGAGATATGGTATAATATGAGCGTAGGATGATGAAAACGAGTCTGGATCGCTGATTCTAACCGAAATATGGTATAAAACAGGAGTTGAATCGTGAAAACGAGTACAGATGAGTGATTCTAACAGGAATATGGTGTAGAATGTGCGTGGATTGGTGGAAACGAGTATAGACGAGTGATTAAAACCGAAATATGGTATAAAACATTTTTGGAAACGGGTACTGAAATGCGATTGTAGTCTAAATAAGGTATCAAAATATCGTAGAATACTTAAAATTAGTATAAATGAGGGATTCTAACCGAAATATGGCGTAGAATGAGCATAGCATGCTGAAACTCATGTTTAGATCGGTAATTTTAAACCAAAATATGATATAAAACGGACGTGGAATGGTGAAAACGAGTATGGATAGGTGATGCTAACTGAAATACGATAGCATAGAATGGTTAAAACGAGTATATATGGGTAATTCTAACATAGATATGCTTTAGAATAGGCATAGATTGATGAAAACGGGTATAGATGAGGGATTCTAATTATGGTATAGAACGAGCTTGGACTGGTGAAAACGAGTATAAGTAGGTGATTCTAACAGAAATATGGAACGTATTGAACATAGAATGATGAAGACGAGTATAGATGAGTGATTCTAACCGAAATGCGGTATAAAAAACAAGTGTAGAATGGTGAAACCGAGCCTAGATGTGTGATTCAAACAAAAATTATGGTGTAGAACGGGCGTGGAATGGTAAAAACGAGTACGGACGGGCGATTCTAATCGAAAATAAGATATACAACCGATCTAGATCGGTGAAACGAGTATAGAAATGAGATTCTAACCGAATTAAGGTGTCAAATGCTCGTGAAATGGTGAAAACGAGTGTAGACGGGCGATTCGAACCAAAATATGGTACAGCATGATCGTAGAATGACGAAAACAAATTTAGATCATAGATTCTAATCGAAATATTGTACAAAACAGTGGTAGAATCATGAAAACGAGCACAGATGAGTGATTCTAAACGAATTATGGTGTAGAATGGACATAGAATGGTGAAAACGGATATAGACGGGAGATTCTAACCGAAATAAGATGCATAACTGGCCTAGATGGGTGAAACGAGAATAAAAACATGAGTCTAACCGGAATAAGACATCAAATGCTCGTAAAATGGTGAAAGCGAGTACAAGCGGGTGCTCGAACCGAAATATGGTATAATATGATCGTAGGATGATGAAAACGAGTTTAGAGCATCGATTCTAATCGAAATGTGGTACAAGATAAACGAGTATAGATGAGTGATTCTAATAGGAATATCGTGTAGAATGTGCGTAGATTGGCCGAGACGAGTAGAGACGGGAGATGCTAACCAAAATAGGGCAGAAAAAGTGGCGTAGATTTGTGGAAACGAGGACCGAAATGTGATTGTAATCGAAATAAGGTATCAAATAAACGTAGAATGGTGAAAACGAGTATAAATGAGCGACTCTAACCGAAATACGGTATAGAATAAGCTTAGAGTGCTGAAAACATGTCTAGATCGGTGATTCTAGCCAAAATAGGCTACCAAACGGACGCAGGATGGTAAAAACGAGTATGGATGCATGATTCTAACTAAAATATGACATGGAATGAGCGTAGAATGGTTAAAACGAGTATAGATGGGTGATTCTTATCTAAATATGGTGTAGAATAGGCATAGATTGATGAAAACGAGTATCGATGGGCGGTTCTAGCCGAAGTTATGGTATAAAATGTAGCTTAGATTGGTGAAAACAGGTATAAATCGGCAATTCTAACCGAAAATATGGAATCGAATTAATGTAGAAGGATGGAAACGATTATGGATGGGTGACTCTAACCAGAATACGGTATAAAAACAAGTGTGGAATGTGGAAAACGAGCATAGATGTGCGATTCTAACCGAAATTATCTGTAGAATGGGCGTAGAATGGTGAAGATGAGTATAGACGGGAGATTCTAACCGGAATAAGGTTCATAACTGGCCTAGATTGGTGAAACGAGTATAGAAACATGATTCTAGCCGAAATAAGGCATCAAATGCTCGTAAAATAGTGAAAGCGAGTATAAACGGGTGATTCGAACCGAGATATGGTATAATATGAGCGTAGGATGATGAAAACGAGTATGGATCGCTGATTCTAACCGAAATATGGTATAAAACAGGAGTTGAATCGTGAAAACGAGTACAGATGAGTGATTCTAACAGGAATATGGTGTAGAATGTGCGTGGATTGGTGGAAACGAGTATAGACGGGTGATTAAAACCGAAATATGGTATAAAAGATTTTTGGAAACGGGTACTGAAATGCGATTGTAGTCGAAATAAGGTATCAAAATATCGTAGAATACTTAAAATTAGTATAAATGAGGGATTCTAACCGAAATATGGCATAGAATGAGCATAGCATGCTGAAACTCATGTTTAGATCGGTAATTTTAAACCAAAATATGATATAAAACGGACGTGGAATGGTGAAAACGAGTATGGATAGGTGATGCTAACTGAAATACGATAGCGTAGAATGGTTAAAACGAGTATATATGGGTAATTCTAACATAGATATGCTTTAGAATAGGCATAGATTGATGAAAACGGGTATAGATGAGGGATTCTAATTATGGTATAGAACGAGCTTGGATTGGTAAAAACGAGTATAAGTTGGTGATTCTAACAGAAATATGGAACGTAATGAACATAGAATGATGAAGACGAGTATAGATGAGTGATTCTAACCGAAATGCGGTATAAAAACAAGTGTAGAATGGTGAAACCGAGCCTAGATGTGTGATTCAAACAAAAATTATGGTGTAGAACGGGCGTGGAATGGTAAAAACGAGTACGGACGGGCGATTCCAACCGAAAATAAGATATACAACCGTTCTAGATTGGTGAAACGAGTATAGAAATGAGATTCTAACCGAATTAAGGTGTCAAATGCTCGTGAAATGGTGAAAACGAGTGTAGACGGGCGATTTGAACCGAAATATGGTACAGCATGATCGTAGAATGACGAAAACAAATTTAGATCATAGATTCTAATCGAAATATTGTACAAAACAGTGGTAGAATCGTGAAAACGAGCACTGATGAGTGATTCTAAAAGAATTATGGTGTAGAATGGACATAGAATGGTGAAAACGGATATAGACGGGAGATTCTAACCGAAATAAGGTGCATAACTGGCCTAGATGGGTGAAACGAGAATAAAAACATGAGTCTAACCGGAATAAGACATCAAATGCTCATAAAATGGTAAAAACGAGTACAAGCGGGTGCTTCGAACCGAAATATGGTATAATATGATCGTAGGATGATGAAAACGAGTTTAGAGCGTCGATTCTAATCGAAATGTGGTACAAGATAAACGAGTATAGATGAGTGATTCTAATAGGAATATCCTGTAGAATGTGAGTAGATTGGCCGAGACGAGTAGAGACGGGAGATGCTAACCAAAATAGGGCAGAAAAAGTGGCGTAGATTTGTGGAAACGAGGACCGAAATGTGATTGTAATCGAAATAAGGTATCAAATGATCGTAGAATGGTGAAAACGAGTATAAATGAGCGACTCTAACCGAAATACGGTATAGAATAAGCTTAGAGTGTTGAAAACATGTCTAGATCGGTGATTCTAACCAAAATAGGCTACCAAACGGCGCAGGATGGTAAAAACGAGTATGGATGCATGATTCTGACTAAAATATGATATGGAATGAGCGTAGAATGGTTAAAACGAGTATAGATGGGTGATTCTTATCGAAATATGGTGTAGAATAGGCATAGATTGATAAAAACGAGTATCGATGGGCGGTTCTAGCCGAAGTTTTGGTATAAAATGTAGCTTAGATTGGTGAAAACAGGTATAAATCGGCAATTCTAACCGAAAATATGGAATCGAATTAATGTTGAAGGATGGAAACGATTATGGATGGGAGACTCTAACCAGAATACGGTATAAAAACAAGTGTGGAATGGGGAAAACGAGCATAGATGTGCGATTCTAACCGAAATTATCTGTAGAATGGGCGTAGAATGGTGAAGATGAGTATAGACGAGAGATTCTAACCGGAATAAGGTTCATAACTGGCCTAGATTGGTGAAACGAGTATAGAAACATGATTCTAGCCGAAATAAGGCATCAAATGCTCGTAAAATAGTGAAAGCGAGTATAAACGGATGATTCGAACCGAGATATGGTATAATATGAGCGTAGGATGATGAAAACGAGTCTGGATCGCTGATTCTAACCGAAATATGGTATAAAACAGGAGTTGAATCGTGAAAACGAGTACAGATGAGTGATTCTAACAGGAATATGGTGTAGAATGTGCGTGGATTGGTGGAAACGAGTATAGACGGGTGATTCAAACCGAAATATGGTATAAAAGATTTTTGGAAACGGGTACTGAAATGCGATTGTAGTCGAAATAAGGTATCAAAATATCGTAGAATACTTAAAACGAGTATAAATGAGGGATTCTAACCGAAATATGGCGTAGAATGAGCATAGCATGCTGAAATACATGTTTAGATCGGTGATTTTAAACCAAAATATAATATAAAATGGACGTGGAATGGTGAAAACGAGTATGGATGGGTGATGCTAACTGAAATACGATAGCGTAGAATGGTTAAAACGAGTATATATGGGTAATTCTAACATAGATATGCTTTATAATAGGCATAGATTGATGAAAATGGGTATAGATGAGGGATTCTAATTATGGTATAGAACGAGCTTGGATTGGTGAAAACGAGTATAAGCTGGTGATTCTAACAAAAATATGGAACGTATTGAACATAGAATGATGAAAACGAGTATAGATGAGTGATTCTAACCGAAATGCGGTATAAAAACAAGCGTAGAATGGTGAAACCGAGCCTAGATGTGTGATTCAAACAAAAATTATGGTGTAGAACGGGCGTGGAATGGTAAAAACGAGTACGGACGGGCGATTCCAACCGAAAATAAGATATACAACCGTTCTAGATCGGTGAAACGAGTATAGAAATGAGATTATAACCGAATTAAGGTGTCAAATGCTCGTGAAATGGTGAAAACGAGTGTAGACGGGCGATTTGAACCGAAATATGGTACAGCATGATAGTAGAATGACGAAAACAAATTTAGATCATAGATTCTAATCGAAATATTGTACAAAACAGTGGTAGAATCGTGAAAACGAGCACTGATGAGTGATTCTAAAAGAATTATGGTGTAGAATGGACATAGAATGGTGAAAACGGATATAGACGGGAGATTCTAACCGAAATAAGGTGCATAACTGGCCTAGATGGGTGAAACGAGAATAAAAACATGAGTCTAGCCGGAATAAGACATCAAATGCTCATAAAATGGTAAAAACGAGTACAAGCGGGTGCTTCGAACCGAAATATGGTATAATATGATCGTAGGATGATGAAAACGAGTTTAGAGCGTCGATTCTAATCGAAATGTGGTACAAGATAAACGAGTATAGATGAGTGATTCTAATAGGAATATCGTGTAGAATGTGAGTAGATTGGCCGAGACGAGTAGAGACGGGAGATGCTAACCAAAATAGGGCAGAAAAAGTGGCGTAGATTTGTGGAAACGAGGACCAAAATGTGATTGTAATCGAAATAAGGTATCAAATGATCGTAGAATGGTGAAAACGAGTATAAATGAGCGACTCTAACCGAAATACGGTATAGAATAAGCTTAGAGTGTTGAAAACATGTCTAGATCGGTGATTCTAACCAAAATAGGCTACCAAACGGCGCAGGATGGTAAAAACGAGTATGGATGCATGATTCTGACTAAAATATGATATGGAATGAGCGTAGAATGGTTAAAACGAGTATAGATGGGTGATTCTTATCGAAATATGGTGTAGAATAGGCATAGATTGATGAAAACGAGTATCGATGGGCGGTTCTAGCCGAAGTTATGGTATAAAATGTAGCTTAGATTGGTGAAAACAGGTATAAATCGGCAATTCTAACCGAAAATATGGAATCGAATTAATGTTGAAGGATGGAAACGATTATGGATGGGTGACTCTAACCAGAATACGGTATAAAAACAAGTGTGGAATGGGGAAAACGAGCATAGATGTGCGATTCTAACCAAAATTATCTGTAGAATGGGCGTAGAATGGTGAAGATGAGTATAGACGGGAGATTCTAACCAGAATAAGGTTCATAACTGGCCTAGATTGGTGAAACGAGTATAGAAACATGATTCTAGCCGAAATAAGGCATCAAATGCTCGTAAAATAGTGAAAGCGAGTATAAACGGGTGATTCGAACCGAGATATGGTATAATATGAGCGTAGGATGATGAAAACGAGTCTGGATCGCTGATTCTAACCGAAATATGGTATAAAACAGGAGTTGAATCGTGAAAACGAGTACAGATGAGTGATTCTAACAGGAATATGGTGTAGAATGTGCGTGGATTGGTGGAAACGAGTATAGACGGGTGATTCAAACCGAAATATGGTATAAAAGATTTTTGGAAACGGGTACTGAAATGCGATTGTAGTCGAAATAAGGTATCAAAATATCGTAGAATACTTAAAACGAGTATAAATGAGGGATTCTAACCGAAATATGGCGTAGAATGAGCATAGCATGCTGAAATACATGTTTAGATCGGTGATTTTAAACCAAAATATGATATAAAACGGACGTGGAATGGTGAAAACGAGTATGGATGGGTGATGCTAACTGAAATACGATAGCGTAGAATGGTTAAAACGAGTATATATGGGTAATTCTAACATAGATATGCTTTATAATAGGCATAGATTGATGAAAACGGGTATAGATGAGGGATTCTAATTATGGTATAGAACGAGCTTGGATTGGTGAAAACGAGTATAAGCTGGTGATTCTAACAAAAATATGGAACGTATTGAACATAGAATGATGAAAACGAGTATAGATGAGTGATTCTAACCGAAATGCGGTATAAAAACAAGCGTAGAATGGTGAAACCGAGCCTAGATGTGTGATTCAAACAAAAATTATGGTGTAGAACGGGCGTGGAATGGTAAAAACGAGTACGGACGGGCGATTCCAACCGAAAATAAGATATACAACCGTTCTAGATCGGTGAAACGAGTATAGAAATGAGATTCTAACCGAATTAAGGTGTCAAATGCTCGTGAAATAGTGAAAACGAGTGTAGACGGGCGATTTGAACCGAAATATGGTACAGCATGATAGTAGAATGACGAAAACAAATTTAGATCATAGATTCTAATCGAAATATTATACAAAACAGTGGTAGAATCGTGAAAACGAGCACAGATGAGTGATTCTAAAAGAATTATGGTGTAGAATGGACATAGAATGGTGAAAACGGATATAGACGGGAGATTCTAACCGAAATAAGGTGCATAACTGGCCTAGATGGGTGAAACGAGAATAAAAACATGAGTCTAACCGGAATAAGACATCAAATGCTCATAAAATGGTAAAAACGAGTACAAGCGGGTGCTTCGAACCGAAATATGGTATAATATGATCGTAGGATGATGAAAACGAGTTTAGAGCGTCGATTCTAATCGAAATGTGGTACAAGATAAACGAGTATAGATGAGTGATTCTAATAGGAATATCGTGTAGAATGTGAGTAGATTGGCCGAGACGAGTAGAGACGGGAGATGCTAACCAAAATAGGGCAGAAAAAGTGGCGTAGATTTGTGGAAACGAGGACCAAAATGTGATTGTAATCGAAATAAGGTATCAAATGATCGTAGAATGGTGAAAACGAGTATAAATGAGCGACTCTAACCGAAATACGGTATAGAATAAGCTTAGAGTGTTGAAAACATGTCTAGATCGGTGATTCTAACCAAAATAGGCTACCAAACGGCGCAGGATGGTAAAAACGAGTATGGATGCATGATTCTGACTAAAATATGATATGGAATGAGCGTAGAATGGTTAAAACGAGTATAGATGGGTGATTCTTATCGAAATATGGTGTAGAATAGGCATAGATTGATGAAAACGAGTATCGATGGGCGGTTCTAGCCGAAGTTATGGTATAAAATGTAGCTTAGATTGGTGAAAACAGGTATAAATCGGCAATTCTAACCAAAAATATGGAATCGAATTAATGTTGAAGGATGGAAACGATTATGGATGGGTGACTCTAACCAGAATACGGTATAAAAACAAGTGTGGAATGGGGAAAACGAGCATAGATGTGCGATTCTAACCGAAATTATCTGTAGAATGGGAGTAGAATGGTGAAGATGAGTATAGACGGGAGATTCTAACCGGAATAAGGTTCATAACTGGCCTAGATTGTTGAAACGAGTATAGAAACATGATTCTAGCCGAAATAAGGCATCAAATGCTCGTAAAATAGTGAAAGCGAGTATAAACGGGTGATTCGAACCGAGATATGGTATAATATGATCGTAGGATGATGAAAACGAGTTTGAATCGCTGATTCTAACCGAAATATGGTATAAAACAGGAGTTGAATCGTGAAAACGAGTACAGATGAGTGATTCTAACAGGAATATGGTGTAGAATGTGCGTGGATTGGTGGAAACGAGTATAGACGGGTGATTCAAACCGAAATATGGTATAAAAGATTTTTGGAAACGGGTACTGAAATGCGATTGTAGTCGAAATAAGGTATCAAAATATCGTAGAATACTTAAAACGAGTATAAATGAGGGATTCTAACCGAAATATGGCGTAGAATGAGCATAGCATGCTGAAATACATGTTTAGATCGGTGATTTTAAACCAAAATATGATATAAAATGGACGTGGAATGGTGAAAACGAGTATGGATGGGTGATGCTAACTGAAATACGATAGCGTAGAATGGTTAAAACGAGTATATATGGGTAATTCTAACATAGATATGCTTTATAATAGGCATAGATTGATGAAAATGGGTATAGATGAGGGATTCTAATTATGGTATAGAACGAGCTTGGATTGGTGAAAACGAGTATAAGCTGGTGATTCTAACAAAAATATGGAACGTATTGAACATAGAATGATGAAAACGAGTATAGATGAGTGATTCTAACCGAAATGCGGTATAAAAACAAGCGTAGAATGGTGAAACCGAGCCTAGATGTGTGATTCAAACAAAAATTATGGTGTAGAACGGGCGTGGAATGGTAAAAACGAGTACGGACGGGCGATTCCAACCGAAAATAAGATATACAACCGTTCTAGATCGGTGAAACGAGTATAGAAATGAGATTATAACCGAATTAAGGTGTCAAATGCTCGTGAAATGGTGAAAACGAGTGTAGACGGGCGATTTGAACCGAAATATGGTACAGCATGATAGTAGAATGACGAAAACAAATTTAGATCATAGATTCTAATCGAAATATTGTACAAAACAGTGGTAGAATCGTGAAAACGAGCACTGATGAGTGATTCTAAAAGAATTATGGTGTAGAATGGACATAGAATGGTGAAAACGGATATAGACGGGAGATTCTAACCGAAATAAGGTGCATAACTGGCCTAGATGGGTGAAACGAGAATAAAAACATGAGTCTAGCCGGAATAAGACATCAAATGCTCATAAAATGGTAAAAACGAGTACAAGCGGGTGCTTCGAACCGAAATATGGTATAATATGATCGTAGGATGATGAAAACGAGTTTAGAGCGTCGATTCTAATCGAAATGTGGTACAAGATAAACGAGTATAGATGAGTGATTCTAATAGGAATATCGTGTAGAATGTGAGTAGATTGGCCGAGACGAGTAGAGACGGGAGATGCTAACCAAAATAGGGCAGAAAAAGTGGCGTAGATTTGTGGAAACGAGGACCAAAATGTGATTGTAATCGAAATAAGGTATCAAATGATCGTAGAATGGTGAAAACGAGTATAAATGAGCGACTCTAACCGAAATACGGTATAGAAAAAGCTTAGAGTGTTGAAAACATGTCTAGATCGGTGATTCTAACCAAAATAGGCTACCAAACGGCGCAGGATGGTAAAAACGAGTATGGATGCATGATTCTGACTAAAATATGATATGGAATGAGCGTAGAATGGTTAAAACGAGTATAGATGGGTGATTCTTATCGAAATATGGTGTAGAATAGGCATAGATTGATGAAAACGAGTATCGATGGGCGGTTCTAGCCGAAGTTATGGTATAAAATGTAGCTTAGATTGGTGAAAACAGGTATAAATCGGCAATTCTAACCGAAAATATGGAATCGAATTAATGTTGAAGGATGGAAACGATTATGGATGGGTGACTCTAACCAGAATACGGTATAAAAACAAGTGTGGAATGGGGAAAACGAGCATAGATGTGCGATTCTAACCAAAATTATCTGTAGAATGGGCGTAGAATGGTGAAGATGAGTATAGACGGGAGATTCTAACCAGAATAAGGTTCATAACTGGCCTAGATTGGTGAAACGAGTATAGAAACATGATTCTAGCCGAAATAAGGCATCAAATGCTCGTAAAATAGTGAAAGCGAGTATAAACGGGTGATTCGAACCGAGATATGGTATAATATGAGCGTAGGATGATGAAAACGAGTCTGGATCGCTGATTCTAACCGAAATATGGTATAAAACAGGAGTTGAATCGTGAAAACGAGTACAGATGAGTGATTCTAACAGGAATATGGTGTAGAATGTGCGTGGATTGGTGGAAACGAGTATAGACGGGTGATTCAAACCGAAATATGGTATAAAAGATTTTTGGAAACGGGTACTGAAATGCGATTGTAGTCGAAATAAGGTATCAAAATATCGTAGAATACTTAAAACGAGTATAAATGAGGGATTCTAACCGAAATATGGCGTAGAATGAGCATAGCATGCTGAAATACATGTTTAGATCGGTGATTTTAAACCAAAATATGATATAAAACGGACGTGGAATGGTGAAAACGAGTATGGATGGGTGATGCTAACTGAAATACGATAGCGTAGAATGGTTAAAACGAGTATATATGGGTAATTCTAACATAGATATGCTTTATAATAGGCATAGATTGATGAAAACGGGTATAGATGAGGGATTCTAATTATGGTATAGAACGAGCTTGGATTGGTGAAAACGAGTATAAGCTGGTGATTCTAACAAAAATATGGAACGTATTGAACATAGAATGATGAAAACGAGTATAGATGAGTGATTCTAACCGAAATGCGGTATAAAAACAAGCGTAGAATGGTGAAACCGAGCCTAGATGTGTGATTCAAACAAAAATTATGGTGTAGAACGGGCGTGGAATGGTAAAAACGAGTACGGACGGGCGATTCCAACCGAAAATAAGATATACAACCGTTCTAGATCGGTGAAACGAGTATAGAAATGAGATTCTAACCGAATTAAGGTGTCAAATGCTCGTGAAATAGTGAAAACGAGTGTAGACGGGCGATTTGAACCGAAATATGGTACAGCATGATAGTAGAATGACGAAAACAAATTTAGATCATAGATTCTAATCGAAATATTATACAAAACAGTGGTAGAATCGTGAAAACGAGCACAGATGAGTGATTCTAAAAGAATTATGGTGTAGAATGGACATAGAATGGTGAAAACGGATATAGACGGGAGATTCTAACCGAAATAAGGTGCATAACTGGCCTAGATGGGTGAAACGAGAATAAAAACATGAGTCTAACCGGAATAAGACATCAAATGCTCATAAAATGGTAAAAACGAGTACAAGCGGGTGCTTCGAACCGAAATATGGTATAATATGATCGTAGGATGATGAAAACGAGTTTAGAGCGTCGATTCTAATCGAAATGTGGTACAAGATAAACGAGTATAGATGAGTGATTCTAATAGGAATATCGTGTAGAATGTGAGTAGATTGGCCGAGACGAGTAGAGACGGGAGATGCTAACCAAAATAGGGCAGAAAAAGTGGCGTAGATTTGTGGAAACGAGGACCAAAATGTGATTGTAATCGAAATAAGGTATCAAATGATCGTAGAATGGTGAAAACGAGTATAAATGAGCGACTCTAACCGAAATACGGTATAGAATAAGCTTAGAGTGTTGAAAACATGTCTAGATCGGTGATTCTAACCAAAATAGGCTACCAAACGGCGCAGGATGGTAAAAACGAGTATGGATGCATGATTCTGACTAAAATATGATATGGAATGAGCGTAGAATGGTTAAAACGAGTATAGATGGGTGATTCTTATCGAAATATGGTGTAGAATAGGCATAGATTGATGAAAACGAGTATCGATGGGCGGTTCTAGCCGAAGTTATGGTATAAAATGTAGCTTAGATTGGTGAAAACAGGTATAAATCGGCAATTCTAACCAAAAATATGGAATCGAATTAATGTTGAAGGATGGAAACGATTATGGATGGGTGACTCTAACCAGAATACGGTATAAAAACAAGTGTGGAATGGGGAAAACGAGCATAGATGTGCGATTCTAACCGAAATTATCTGTAGAATGGGAGTAGAATGGTGAAGATGAGTATAGACGGGAGATTCTAACCGGAATAAGGTTCATAACTGGCCTAGATTGTTGAAACGAGTATAGAAACATGATTCTAGCCGAAATAAGGCATCAAATGCTCGTAAAATAGTGAAAGCGAGTATAAACGGGTGATTCGAACCGAGATATGGTATAATATGATCGTAGGATGATGAAAACGAGTTTGAATCGCTGATTCTAACCGAAATATGGTATAAAACAGGAGTTGAATCGTGAAAACGAGTACAGATGAGTGATTCTAACAGGAATATGGTGTAGAATGTGCGTGGATTGGTGGAAACGAGTATAGACGGGTGATTCAAACCGAAATATGGTATAAAAGATTTTTGGAAACGGGTACTGAAATGCGATTGTAGTCGAAATAAGGTATCAAAATATCGTAGAATACTTAAAACGAGTATAAATGAGAGATTCTAACCGAAATATGGCGTAGAATGAGCATAGCATGCTGAAATACATGTTTAGATCGGTGTTTTTAAACCAAAATATGATATAAAACGGACGTGGAATGGTGAAAACGAGTATGGATGGGTGATGCTAACTGAAATACGATAGCGTAGAATGGTTAAAACGAGTATATATGGGTAATTATAACATAGATATGCTTTATAATAGGCATAGATTGATGAAAACGGGTATAGATGAGGGATTCTAATTATGGTATAGAACGATCTTGGATTGGTGAAAACGAGTATAAGCTGGTGATTCTAACAAAAATATGGAACGTATTGAACATAGAATGATGAAAACGAGTATAGATGAGTGATTCTAACCGAAATGCGGTATAAAAACAAGCGTAGAATGGTGAAACCGAGCCTAGATGTGTGATTCAAACAAAAATTATGGTGTAGAACGGGCGTGAAATGGTAAAAACGAGTACGGACGGGCGATTCCAACCGAAAATAAGATATACAACCATTATAGATCGGTGAAACGAGTATAGAAATGAGATTCTAACCGAATTAAGGTGTCAAATGCTCGTGAAATGGTGAAAACGAGTGTAGACGGGCGATTTGAACCGAAATATGGTACAGCATGATCGTAGAATGACGAAAACAAATTTAGATCATAGATTCTAATCGAAATATTGTACAAAACAGTGGTAGAATCGTGAAAACGAGCACTGATGAGTGATTCTAAATGAATTATGGTGTAGAATGGACATAGAATGGTGAAAAACGGATATAGACGGGAGATTCTAACCGAAATAAGGTGCATAACTGGCCTAGATGGGTGAAACGAGAATAAAAACATGAGTCTAACCGGAATAAGACATCAAATGCTCATAAAATGGTAAAAACGAGTACAAGCGGGTGCTTCGAACCGAAATATGGTATAATATGATCGTAGGATGATGAAAACGAGTTTAGAGCGTCGATTCTAATCGAAATGTGGTACAAGATAAACGAGTATAGATGAGTGATTCTAATAGGAATATCGTGTAGAATGTGAGTACATTGGCCGAGACGAGTAGAGACGGAAGATGCTAACCAAAATAGGGCAGAAAAAGTGGCGTAGATTTGTGGAAACGAGGACCGAAATGTGATTGTAATCGAAATAAGGTATCAAATGATCGTAGAATGGTGAAAACAAGTATAAATGAGCGACTCTAACCAAAATACGGTATAGAATAAGCTTAGAGTGCTGAAAACATGTCTAGATCGGTGATTCTAACCAAAATAGGCTACCAAACGACGCAGGATGGTAAAAACGAGTAAGAATGCATGATTCTGACTAAAATATAATATGGAATGAGCGTAGAATGGTTAAAACGAGTATAGATGGGTGATTCTTATCGAAATATGGTGTAGAATAGGCATAGATTGATGAAAACGAGTATCGATGGGCGGTTCTAGCCGAAGTTATGGTATAAAATGTAGCTTAGATTGGTGAAAACAGGTATAAATCGGCAATTCTAACCAAAAATATGGAATCGAATTAATGTTGAAGGATGGAAACGATTATGGATGGGTGACTCTAACCAGAATACGGTATAAAAACAAGTGTGGAATGGGGAAAACGAGCATAGATGTGCGATTCTAACCGAAATTATCTGTAGAATGGTGAAGATGAGTATAGACGGGAGATTCTAACCGGAATAAGGTTCATAACTGGCCTAGATTGTTGAAACGAGTATAGAAACATGATTCTAGCCGAAATAAGGCATCAAATGCTCGTAAAATAGTAAAAGCGAGTATAAACGGGTGATTCGAACCGAGATATGGTATAATATGATCGTAGGATGATGAAAACGAGTTTGAATCGCTGATTCTAACCGAAATATGGTATAAAACAGGAGTTGAATCGTGAAAACGAGTACAGATGAGTGATTCTAACAGGAATATGGTGTAGAATGTGCGTGGATTGGTGGAAACGAGTATAGACGGGTGATTCAAACCGAAATATGGTATAAAAGATTTTTGGAAACGGGTACTGAAATGCGATTGTAGTCGAAATAAGGTATCAAAATATCGTAGAATACTTAAAACGAGTATAAATGAGAGATTCTAACCGAAATATGGCGTAGAATGAGCATAGCATGCTGAAATACATGTTTAGATCGGTGTTTTTAAACCAAAATATGATATAAAACGGACGTGGAATGGTGAAAACGAGTATGGATGGGTGATGCTAACTGAAATACGATAGCGTAGAATGGTTAAAACGAGTATATATGGGTAATTATAACATAAATATGCTTTATAATAGGCATAGATTGATGAAAACGGGTATAGATGAGGGATTCTAATTATGGTATAGAACGATCTTGGATTGGTGAAAACGAGTATAAGCTGGTGATTCTAACAAAAATATGGAACGTATTGAACATAGAATGATGAAAACGAGTATAGATGAGTGATTCTAACCGAAATGCGGTATAAAAACAAGCGTAGAATGGTGAAACCGAGCCTAGATGTGTGATTCAAACAAAAATTATGGTGTAGAACGGGCGTGAAATGGTAAAAACGAGTACGGACGGGCGATTCCAACCGAAAATAAGATATACAACCATTCTAGATCGGTGAAACGAGTATAGAAATGAGATTCTAACCGAATTAAGGTGTCAAATGCTCGTGAAATGGTGAAAACGAGTGTAGACGGGCGATTTGAACCGAAATATGGTACAGCATGATCGTAGAATGACGAAAACAAATTTAGATCATAGATTCTAATCGAAATATTGTACAAAACAGTGGTAGAATCGTGAAAACGAGCACTGATGAGTGATTCTAAATGAATTATGGTGTAGAATGGACATAGAATGGTGAAAACGGATATAGACGGGAGATTCTAACCGAAATAAGGTGCATAACTGGCCTAGATGGGTGAAACGAGAATAAAAACATAAGTCTAACCGGAATAAGACATCAAATGCTCATAAAATGGTAAAAACGAGTACAAGCGGGTGCTTCGAACCGAAATATGGTATAATATGATCGTAGGATGATGAAAACGAGTTTAGAGCGTCGATTCTAATCGAAATGTGGTACAAGATAAACGAGTATAGATGAGTGATTCTAATAGGAATATCGTGTAGAATGTGAGTAGATTGGCCGAGACGAGTAGAGACGGAAGATGCTAACCAAAATAGGGCAGAAAAAGTGGCGTAGATTTGTGGAAACGAGGACCGAAATGTGATTGTAATCGAAATAAGGTATCAAATGATCGTAGAATGGTGAAAACGAGTATAAATGAGCGACTCTAACCGAAATACGGTATAGAATAAGCTTAGAGTGCTGAAAACATGTCTAGATCGGTGATTCTAACCAAAATAGGCTACCAAACGACGCAGGATGGTAAAAACGAGTATGGATGCATGATTCTGACTAAAATATGATATGGAATGAGCGTAGAATGGTTAAAACGAGTATAGATGGTGATTCTTATCGAAATATGGTGTAGAATAGGCATAGATTGATGAAAACGAGTATCGATGGGCGGTTCTAGCCGAAGTTATGGTATAAAATGTAGCTTAGATTGGTGAAAACAGGTAAAAATTGGCAATTCTAACCGAAAATATGGAATCGAATTAACGTAGAAGGATGGAAACGATTATGTATGGGTGACTCTTACCAGAATACGGTATAAAAATAAGTGTGGAATGGGAAAAACGAGCATAGAATGTGCGATTCTAACCGAAATTATCTGTAGAATGGGCGTAGAATGGTGAAGATGAGTATAGACGGGAGATTCTAACCGGAATAAGGTTCATAACTGGCCTAGATTGGTGAAACGAGTATAGAAACATGATTCTAGCCGAAATAAGGCATCAAATGCTCGTAAAATAGTGAAAGTGAGTATAAACGGGTGATTCGAACCGAGATATGGTATAATATGATCGTAGGATGATGAAAACGAGTCTGAATCGCTGATTCTAACCGAAATATGGTATAAAACAGGAGTTGAATCGTGAAAACGAGTACAGATGAGTGATTCTAACAGGAATATGGTGTAGAATGTGCGTGGATTGGTGGAAACGAGTATAGACGGGTGATTCAAACCGAAATATGGTATAAAAGATTTTTGGAAACGGGTACTGAAATGCGATTGTAGTCGAAATAAGGTATCAAAATATCGTAGAATACTTAAAACGAGTATAAATGTGGGATTCTAACCGAAATATGGCGTAGAATGAGCATAGCATGCTGAAATACATGTTTAGATCGGTGATTTTAAACCAAAATATGATATAAAACGGACGTGGAATGGTGAAAACGAGTATGGATGGGTGATGCTAACTGAAATACGATAGCGTAGAATGGTTAAAACGAGTATATATGGGTAATTCTAACATAGATATGCTTTATAATAGGCATAGATTGATGAAAACGGGTATAGATGAGGGATTCTAATTATGGTATAGAACGAGCTTGGATTGGTGAAAACGAGTATAAGTTGGTGATTCTAACAGAAATATGGAACGTATTGAACATAGAATGATGAAGACGAGTATAGATGAGTGATTCTAACCGAAATGCGGTATAAAAACAAGTGTAGAATGGTGAAACCGAGCCTAGATGTGTGATTCAAACAAAAATTATGGTGTAAAACGGGCGTCGAATGGTAAAAACGAGTACGGACGGGCGATTCCAACCGAAAATAAGATATACAACCGTTCTAGATCGGTGAAACGAGTATAGAAATGAGATTCTAACCGAATTAAGGTGTCAAATGCTCGTGAAATGGTGAAAACGAGTGTAGACGGGCGATTCGAACCGAAATATGGTACAACATGATCGTAGAATGACGAAAACAAATTTAGATCATAGATTCTAATCGAAATATTGTACAAAACAGTGGTAAAATCGTGAAAACGAGCACAGATGAGTGATTCTAAAAGAATTATGGTGTAGAATGGACATAGAATGGTGAAAACGGATATAGACGGGAGATTCTAACCGAAATAAGGTGCATAACTGGCCTAGATGGGTGAAACGAGAATAAAAATATAAGTCTAACCGGAATAAGACATCAAATGCTCGTAAAATGGTGAAAACGAGTACGAACGGGTGCTTCGAACCGAAATACGGTATAATATGATCGTAGGATGATGAAAACAAGTTTAGAGCGTCGATTCTAATCGAAATGTGGTACAAGATAAACGAGTATAGATAAGTGATTCTAATAGGAATATCGTGTAGAATGTGAGTAGATTGGCCGAGACGAGTAGAGACGGGAGATGCTAACCAAAATAGGGCAGAAAAAGTGGCGTAGATTTGTGGAAACGAGGATCGAAATGTGATTGTAATCGAAATAAGGTATCAAATGATCGTAGAATGGTGAAAACGAGTATAAATGAGCGACTCTAACCGAAATACGGGATAGAATAAGCTTAGAGTGCTGAAAACATGTCTAGATCGGTGATTCTAACCAAAATAGGCTACCAAATGGACGCAGGATGGTAAAAACGAGTATAGATGCATGATTCTAACTAAAATATGATATCGAATGAGCGTAAAATGGTTAAAACGAGTATAGATGGGTGATTCTTATCGAAATATGGTATAGAATAGGCATAGATTGATGAAAACGAGTATCGATGGGCAGTTCTAACCGAAGTTATGGTATAAAATGTAGCTTAGATTGGTGAAAACAGGTATAAATTGGCAATTCTAACCGAAAATATGGAATCGAATTAATGTAGAAGGATGGAAACGATTATGTATGGGTGACTCTTACCAGAATACGGTATAAAAATAAGTGTGGAATGGGGAAAACGAGCATAGATGTGCGATTCTAACCGAAATTATCTGTAGAATGGGCGTAGAATGGTGAAGATGAGTATAGACGGGAGATTCTAACCGGAATAAGGTTCATAACTGGCCTAGATTGGTGAAACGAGTATAGAAACATGATTCTAGCCAAAATAAGGCATCAAATGCTCATAAAATAGTGAAAGCGAGTATAAACGGGTGATTCGAACCGAGATATGGTATAATATGATCGTAGGATGATGAAAACGAGTCTGAATCGCTGATTCTAACCGAAATATGGTATAAAACAGGAGTTGAATCATGAAAACGAGTACAGATGAGTGATTCTAACAGGAATATGGTGTAGAATGTGAGTGGATTGGTGGAAACGAGTATAGACGGGTGATTCAAACCGAAATATGGTATAAAAGATTTTTGGAAACGGGTACCGAAATGCGATTGTAGTCGAAATAAGGTATCAAAATATCGTAGAATACTTAAAACGAGTATAAATAAGGGATTCTAACCGAAATATGGCGTAGAATGAGCATAGCATGCTGAAATACATGTTTAGATCGGTGATTTTAAACCAAAATATGATATAAAACGGACGTGGAATGGTGAAAACGAGTATGGATGGGTGATGCTAACTGAAATACGATAGCGTAGAATGGTTAAAACGAGTATATATGGGTAATTCTAACATAGATATGCTTTATAATAGGCATAGATTGATGAAAACGGGTATAGATGAGGGATTCTAATTATGGTATAGAACGAGCTTGGATTGGTGAAAACGAGTATAAGCTGGTGATTCTAACAAAAATATGGAACGTATTGAACATAGAATGATGAAAACGAGTATAGATGAGTGATTCTAACCGAAATGCGGTATAAAAACAAGCGTAGAATGGTGAAACCGAGCCTAGATGTGTGATTCAAACAAAAATTATGGTGTAGAACGGGCGTGAAATGGTAAAAACGAGTACGGACGGGCGATTCCAACCGAAAATAAGATATACAACCGTTCTAGATCGGTGAAACGAGTATAGAAATAAGATTCTAACCGAATTAAGGTGTCAAATGCTCGTAAAATAGTGAAAACGAGTGTAGACGGGTGATTTGAACCGAAATATGGTACAGCATGATCGTAGAATGACGAAAACAAATTTAGATCATAGATTCTAATCGAAATATTGTACAAAACAGTGGTAGAATCGTGAAAACGAGCACTGATGAGTGATTCTAAAAGAATTATGGTGTAGAATGGACATAGAATGGTGAAAATGGATATAGACGGGAGATTCTAACCGAAATAAGGTGCATAACTGGCATAGATGGGTGAAACGAGAATAAAAACATGAGTCTAACTGGAATAAGACATCAAATGCTCATAAAATGGTAAAAACGAGTACAAGCGGGTGCTTCGAACCGAAATATGGTATAATATGATCGTAGGATGATGAAAACGAGTTTAGAGCGTCGATTCTAATCGAAATGTGGTACAAGATAAACGAGTATAGATGAGTGATTCTAATAGGAATATCGTGTAGAATGTGAGTAGATTGGCCGAGACGAGTAGAGACGGGAGATGCTAACCAAAATAGGGCAGAAAAAGTGGCGTAGATTTGTGGAAACGAGGACCGAAATGTGATTGTAATCGAAATAAGGTATCAAATGATCGTAGAATGGTGAAAACGAGTATAAATGAGCGACTCTAACCGAAATACAGTATAGAATAAGCTTAGAGTGCTGAAAACATGTCTAGATCGGTGATTCTAACCAAAATAGGCTACCAAACGACGCAGGATGGTAAAAACGAGTATGGATGCATGATTCTGACTAAAATATGATATGGAATGAGCGTAGAATGGTTAAAACGAGTATAGATGGTGATTCTTATCGAAATATGGTGTAGAATAGGCATAGATTGATGAAAACAAGTATCGATGGGCGGTTCTAGCCGAAGTTATGGTATAAAATGTAGCTTAGATTGGTGAAAACAGGTATAAATTGGCAATTCTAACCGAAAATATGGAATCGAATTAATGTAGAAGGATGGAAACGATTATGTATGGGTGACTCTTACCAGAATACGGTATAAAAATAAGTGTGGAATGGAGAAAACGAGCATAGATGTGCGATTCTAACCGAAATTATCTGTAAATTGGGCGTAGAATGGTGAAGATGAGTATAGACGAGAGATTCTAACCGGAATAAGGTTCATAACTGGCCTAGATTGGTGAAACGAGTATAGAAACATGATTCTAGCCGAAATAAGGCATCAAATGCTCGTAAAATAGTAAAAGCGAGTATAAACGGGTGATTCGAACCGAGATATGGTATAATATGATCATAGAATGATGAAAACGAGTCTGAATTGCAGATTCTAACCGAAAGATGGTATAAAACAGGAGTTGAATCGTGAAAACGAGTACAGATGAGTGATTCTAACAGGAATATGGTGTAGAATGTGCGTGGATTGGTGGAAACGAGTATAGACGGGTGATTCAAACCAAAATATGGTATAAAAGATTTTTGGAAACGGGTACTGAAATGCGATTGTAGTCGAAATAAGGTATCAAAATATCGTAGAATACTTAAAACGAGTATATATGAGGGATTCAAACCGAAATATGGCGTAGAATGAGCATAGTATGTTGAAATACATGTTTAGATCGGTGATTTAAACCAAAATATGATATAAAACGGACGTGGAATGGTGAAAACGAGTATGGATGGGTGATGCTAACTGAAATACGATAGCGTAGAATGGTTAAAACGAGTATATATGGGTAATTCTAACATAGATATGCTTTATAATAGGCATAGATTGATGAAAATGGGTATAGATGAGGGATTCCAATTATGGTATAGAACGAGCTTGGATTGGTGAAAACGAGTATAAGCTGGTGATTCTAACAAAAATATGGAACATATTGAACATAGAATGATGAAAACGAGTATAGATGAGTGATTCTAACCGAAATACGGTATAAAAACAAGCGTAGAATGGTGAAACCGAGCCTAGATGTGTGATTCAAACAAAAATTATGGTGTAGAACGGGCGTAGAATGGTAAAAACGAGTACGGACGGACGATTCCAACCGAAAATAAGATATACAAACCGTTCTAGATCGGTGAAACGAGTATAGAAATGAGATTCTAACCGAATTAAGGTGTCAAATGCTCGTGAAATGGTGAAAACGAGTGTAGACGGGCGATTTGAACCGAAATATGGTACAGCATGATCGTAGAATGACGAAAACAAATTTAGATCATAGATTCTAATCGAAATATTGTACAAAACAGTGGTAGAATCGTGAAAACGAGCACTGATGAGTGATTCTAAAAGAATTATGGTGTAGAATGGACATAGAATGGTGAAAACGGATATAGACGGGAGATTCTAACCGAAATAAGGTGCATAACTGGCCTAGATGGGTGAAACGAGAATAAAAACATGAGTCTAACCAGAATAAGACATCAAATGCTCATAAAATGGTAAAAACGAGTACAAGCGGGTGCTTCGAACCGAAATATGGTATAATATGATCGTAGGATGATGAAAACGAGTTTAGAGCGTCGATTCTAATCGAAATGTGGTACAAGATAAACGAGTATAGATGAGTGATTCTAATAGGAATATCGTGTAGAATGTGAGTAGATTGGCCGAGACGAGTAGAGACGGGAGATGCTAACCAAAATAGGGCAGAAAAAGTGGCGTAGATGTGTGGAAACGAGGACCGAAATATGATTGTAATCGAAATAAGGTATCAAATGATCGTAGAATGGTGAAAACGAGTATGAATGAGCGACTCTAACCGAAATACGGTATAGAATAAGCTTAGAGTGCTGAAAACATGTCTAGATCGGTGATTCTAACCAAAATAGGCTACTAAACGAGGCAGGATGGTAAAAACGAGTATGGATGCATGATTCTGACTAAAATATGATATGGAATGAGCGTAGAATGGTTAAAACGAGTATAGATGGTGATTCTTATCGAAATATGGTGTAGAATAGGCATAGATTAATGAAAACAAGTATCGATGGGCGGTTCTAGCCGAAGTTATGGTATAAAATGTAGCTTAGATTGGTGAAAACAGGTATAAATTGGCAATTCTAACCGAAAATATGGAATCGAATTAATGTAGAAGGATGGAAACGATT
>JAYESA010001586.1:0-2500 GCA_036927795.1 Iris macrosiphon
AGGGAACGTGAGCTGGGTTTAGACCGTCGTGAGACAGGTTAGTTTTACCCTACTGATGACCGCACCGCGATAGTAATTCAACCTAGTACGAGAGGAACCGTTGATTCACACAATTGGTCATCGCGCTTGGTTGAAAAGCCAGTGGCGCGAAGCTACCGTGTGCCGGATTATGACTGAACGCCTCTAAGTCAGAATCCAAGCTAAATAAGCGGCGCCTGCGCCCGCCGTCCGACCACCGACCCGCAGTAGGGGCCTCGCCGCCCCCATGGGCCCATGCCGAAGGATGTCGCCTCCGCGGCGGACGTGCCGCGGGGGAACCCTTGAAGTGAAATTCCAAACGGTCGGCGGGCTGAATCCTTTGCAGACGACTTAAATACGCGACGGGGCATTGTAAGTGGCAGAGTGGCCTTGCTGCCACGATCCACTGAGATCCAGCCCTTTGTCGCACAGATTCGTCCCCCCCAATCTCCCAACAAAACGTACCCCCCAGGGTTGGACCTGCGACCGGACCCCGCATGCCAAGGACCCTCGACTTGGGCGCCACGTCGGGGCGACGCACTACCCGCACTTACCTACCGGGCGCTCCCTCACGCCAGACCGACTACTTAGCTGCGGCGCCACGTCCCGAGGGCGGACGCATGGAGCTTGCATCCAAGTCCCGGGGTAGGCCGGTAGACCCCACCTAGAACCGTACCCGGGGCTCTCACACGGCCGCATCCTCCAGTACTACTTGTCCCCGTGGCTATCACACGATACCGCCACCACCTCCCCGGGGCGCGACCGAAACAAACGATCACCAAACGGATGCCCGCTCACTGATAGGGGTACCGGACAATACTTGTTTCACAAAGGGGCTTACTTTACGGACTACATGAGTCTTTTTGGCGGCAGCTCCCGCGACGCAAGGCGGTGTATGCGCACGGCGACCGGGTCGTCCCGCCCGCACGGGATTGGCCAACCGTGGGTGTATCGGACGCGCGGGGCCGGAGAACCCACGAGTTGCAGCATATTTGGCCGCACGCGAACATATTCCGTGCACGGGGGCAGACAAACTTAGCAAACGCACCAGTTTCTGCGCACGCACGCAGTTTCTGTGCACGGGCGTGGGGCTGACAGGGTGTACCGGCCGCCCGGGGGCAAGGCACCGAGCAGTTTCTGCGCACGGGGGCAGACCAACTTAGCAAACGCACGGGGGCAGACAAACTGTGCAAACGGAGCAGTTTCTGCGCACGCAAGCAGTTTCTGTGCACGGGGGCAGACAAACTGTGCACGGGGGCAGACAAACTGTGCAAACGGAGCAGTTTCTGCGCACGCAAGCAGTTTCTGACAAACTGTGCAAACGGAGCAGTTTCTGCGCACGCAAGCAGTTTCTGTGCACGGGGGCAGACAAACTGTGCACGGGGGCAGACAAACTGTGCAAACGGAGCAGTTTCTGCGCACGCAAGCAGTTTCTGTGCACGGGGGCAGACAAACTGTGCGAACGGTAGCAAACGCACCAGTTTCTGCGCACGCAAGCAGTTTCTGTGCACGGGCGTGGGGCTGTCGGGGTGTATCGGCCGCACGGGGCAGAGCAACGCTGCAGTTGCAGCACATTCTGCGCACCCAACAAGTTTATGTGCACGGGGGCGGGGCTGACAGGGTGTATAGGCCGCACGGGGCAGACAAACCGTGCGGTTGCAGCACTTCCTGCGCACGCAAGCAGTTTCTGTGCACGGTCGTGGGGCTGACAGGGTGTAGCGGCCGCCCGGGGGCAAGGCAGCGAGCAGTTTCTGCGCACGGGGGCAGACAAACTTAGCAAACGCACCAGTTTCTGCGTACGCAAGCAGTTTCTGTGCACGGGGGCAGACAAACTGTGCACGGGGGCAGACAAACTGTGCAAACGGAGCAGTTTCTGCGCACGCAAGCAGTTTCTGTGCACGGGGGCAGACAAACTGTGCACGGGGGCAGACAAACTTAGCAAACGGAGCAGTTTCTGCGCACGGGGGCAGACAAACGTAGCAAACGCACCAGTTTCTGCGCACGCAGGCAGTTTCTGTGCACGGGCGTGGGGCTGTCGGGGTGTATCGGCCGCACGGGGGCAGACAAACTTAGCAAACGCACCAGTTTCTGCGCACGCAAGCAGTTTCTGTGCACGGGGGCAGACAAACGTAGCAAACGGAGCAGTTTCTGCGCACGGGGGCAGACAAACTTAGCAAACGCACCAGTTTCTGCGCACGCAAGCAGTTTCTGTGCACGGGCGTGGGGCTGTCGGGGTGTATCGGCCGCACGGGGCAGAGCCACGCTGCAGTTGCAGCACATTCTGCGCACCCAACCAGTTTGTGTGCACGGGGGCGGGGCTGACAGGGTGTACAGGCCGCACGGGGCAGAGAAACCGTGCGGTTGCAGCACTTCCTGCGCACGCAAGCAGTTTCTGTGCACGGGCGTGGGCCTGACAGGCCGTATCGGCCGACCGGGGGCGAGCAACGTGAGCGGCCCGCGGCAGATTCTGCGCCCCGCGGCA
>JAYESA010001586.1:40000-41243 GCA_036927795.1 Iris macrosiphon
AAACGGAGCAGTTTCTGCGCACGGGGGCAGACAAACGTAGCAAACGCACCAGTTTCTGCGCACGCAGGCAGTTTCTGTGCACGGGCGTGGGGCTGTCGGGGTGTATCGGCCGCACGGGGGCAGACAAACTTAGCAAACGCACCAGTTTCTGCGCACGCAAGCAGTTTCTGTGCACGGGGGCAGACAAACGTAGCAAACGGAGCAGTTTCTGCGCACGGGGGCAGACAAACTTAGCAAACGCACCAGTTTCTGCGCACGCAAGCAGTTTCTGTGCACGGGCGTGGGGCTGTCGGGGTGTATCGGCCGCACGGGGCAGAGCCACGCTGCAGTTGCAGCACATTCTGCGCACCCAACCAGTTTGTGTGCACGGGGGCGGGGCTGACAGGGTGTACAGGCCGCACGGGGCAGAGAAACCGTGCGGTTGCAGCACTTCCTGCGCACGCAAGCAGTTTCTGTGCACGGGCGTGGGCCTGACAGGCCGTATCGGCCGACCGGGGGCGAGCAACGTGAGCGGCCCGCGGCAGATTCTGCGCCCCGCGGCAGTTTCTGCGCCCCGCGGCAGATTCTGCCCACGGCGTGGGCCTGACACGCTGTATCGCGCGCACGGTTTCGCGTTGCGGCGCGGCGCAAAAAATGACAAGCTCCTCGGGCACTTTGGTCCCCCCTAGTCAGCCCCACAATAAAACTGCAAATCTATTATAGGGGGAAGGTGGTGTTCGCGGAGGGTTTCGTCGCGCGCGACGGGCCCGTCCGCACGGAGGCGAGGATTTCGACGACCCCGTGCTCCACGATGCGTCCACCGCGGCTGACCCGTGCGCGCGGCGCCGCGCTGAGGCGACCCGCGCATCGAGCGGCGGCATCGCTCGAGCGAGGCGAAGGATTCCAGGGGCGCGGTGCGCTGCGTTGCAGCAGTTTCTGCGCGCGCGCTGCGGTCCCCCTGCTGTGCGACAGAAACAGCCGCGTCTCGTGGCTGCTCCTTGCCCCCGTGCGGGCGGGGGGTTGGGCAAGTTTCCTCTAGAAATGACAAGCTCCTCAAGCACTTTGGTCCCCCGAGTCAGCCCCACAATAAAACTGCAAATCTATTATAGGGGGAAGCAGTGTGTTGGGCTGAAATTTGAGGCGGGCAACGAAATGCGAGCGGACCAAAGCAGCGCGGTGCGAACGAAATCCCCCGACCCGACCCTATCGTTGCCGCGCTCGGTGCAGCAAGAACGAAAGTTGCACCACGACCCTCGTGCGAAGC
>JAYESA010001587.1:0-2500 GCA_036927795.1 Iris macrosiphon
AGACGACTTAAATACGCGACGGGGCATTGTAAGTGGCAGAGTGGCCTTGCTGCCACGATCCACTGAGATCCAGCCCTTTGTCGCACAGATTCGTCCCCCCCCCCCAATCTCCCAACAAAACGTACCCCCCAGGGTTGGACGTGCGACCGGACCACGCATCCCAAGGACCCTCGACTTGGGCGCCACGTCGGGGCGACGCACTACCCGCACTTACCTACCGGGCGCTCCCTCACGCCAGACCGACTACTTAGCTGCGGCGCCACGTCCCGAGGGCGGACGCATGGAGCTTGCATCCAAGTCCCGGGGTAGGCCGGTAGACCCCACCTAGAACCGTACCCGGGGCTCTCACACGCCCGCATCCTCCAGTACTACTTGTCCCCGTGGCTATCACACGATACCGCCGCCACCTCCCCGGGGCGCGACCGAAACAAACGATCACCAAACGGATGCCCGCTCACTGATAGGGGTACCGGACAATACTTGTTTCACAAAGGGGCTTACTTTACGGACTACATGAGTCTTTTTGGCGGCAGCTCCCGCGACGCAAGGCGGTGTATGCGCACGGCGACCGGGTGGTCCCGCCCGCACGGGATTGGCCAACCGTGGGTGTATCGGACGCGCGGGGCCGGAGAACCCACGAGTTGCAGCATATTTGGCCGCACGCGAACATATTCCGTGCACGGGGGCAGACAAACTTAGCAAACGCACCAGTTTCTGCGCACGCAAGCAGTTTCTGTGCACGGGCGTGGGGCTGACAGGGTGTACCGGCCGCCCGGGGGCAAGGCACCGAGCAGTTTCTGCGCACGGGGGCAGACCAACTTAGCAAACGCACGGGGGCAGACAAACTGTGCAAACGGAGCAGTTTCTACGCACGCAAGCAGTTTCTGTGCACGGGGGCAGACAAACTGTGCAAACGGGGGCAGACAAACTGTGCAAACGGAGCAGTTTCTGCGCACGCAAGCAGTTTCTGTGCACGGGGGCAGACAAACTGTGCGAACGGTAGCAAACGCACCAGTTTCTGCGCACGCAAGCAGTTTCTGTGCACGGGCGTGGGGCTGTCGGGGTGTATCGGCCGCACGGGGCAGAGCAACGCTGCAGTTGCAGCACATTCTGCGCACCCAACAAGTTTATGTGCACGGGGGCGGGGCTGACAGGGTGTATAGGCCGCACGGGGCAGACAAACCGTGCGGTTGGAGCACTTCCTGCGCACGCAAGCAGTTTCTGTGCACGGTCGTGGGGCTGACAGGGTGTAGCGGCCGCCCGGGGGCAAGGCAGCGAGCAGTTTCTGCGCACGGGGGCAGGCAAACTTAGCAAACGCACCAGTTTCTGCGTACGCAAGCAGTTTCTGTGCACGGGGGCAGACAAACTGTGCACGGGGGCAGACAAACTGTGCAAACGGAGCAGTTTCTGCGCACGCTAGCAGTTTCTGTGCACGGGGGCAGACAAACTGTGCACGGGGGCAGACAAACTTAGCAAACGGAGCAGTTTCTGCGCACGGGGGCAGACAAACGTAGCAAACGCACCAGTTTCTGCGCACGCAGGCAGTTTCTGTGCACGGGCGTGGGGCTGTCGGGGTGTATCGGCCGCACGGGGGCAGACAAACTTAGCAAACGCACCAGTTTCTGCGCACGCAAGCAGTTTCTGTGCACGGGGGCAGACAAACGTAGCAAACGGAGCAGTTTCTGCGCACGGGGGCAGACAAACTTAGCAAACGCACCAGTTTCTGCGCACGCAAGCAGTTTTTGTGCACGGGCGTGGGGCTGTCGGGGTGTATCGGCCGCACGGGGCAGAGCCACGCTGCAGTTGCAGCACATTCTGCGCACCCAACCAGTTTGTGTGCACGGGGGCGGGGCTGACAGGGTGTACAGGCCGCACGGGGCAGAGAAACCGTGCGGTTGCAGCACTTGCTGCGCACGCAAGCAGTTTCTGTGCACGGGCGTGGGCCTGACAGGCCGTCTCGGGCGGCCGGGGGCGAGCAACGTGAGCGGCCCGCGGCAGATTCTGCGCCCCGCGGCAGTTTCTGCGCCCCGCGGCAGATTCTGCCCACGGCGTGGGCCTGACACGCTGTATCGCGCGCACGGTTTCGCGTTGCGGCGCGGCGCAAAAAATGACAAGCTCCTCGGGCACTTTGGTCCCCCCTAGTCAGCCCCACAATAAAACTGCAAATCTATTATAGGGGGAAGGTGGTGTTCGCGGAGGGTTTCGTCGCGCGCGACAGGCCCGTCCGCACGGAGGCGAGGATTTCGACGACCCCGTGCTCCACGATGCGTCCAACGCGGCTGACCCGTGCGCGCGGCGCCGCGCTGAGGCGACCCGCGCATCGAGCGGCGGGGCATCGCTCGAGCGAGGCGAGGGATTCCAGGGGCGCGGTGCGCTGCGTTGCAGCAGATTTTGGCGCGCGTGCTGCGGTCCCCCTGCTGTGCGACAGAAACAGCCGCGTCGCGTGGCTGCTCCTTGCCCCCGCGCGGGCGGGGGGTTGGGCAAGTTTCCTCTAAAAATG